>VZRF01010678.1:2832798-3120558 GCA_013396875.1 Vireo altiloquus | reverse complement strand
GGTGTAAAGGGAAATACCCAAACAGTTAATTTTCAGCAAAAATGTTTGAGTGCTTCAATAAGCCAATGGAATCTGACCATCCTTGTCTGAGTGAATGTGCAAGAGCATCTGGTAGCAAGTTCTGCCATACAGTGCTCAGCTGACTTTTTGCCACCTGTAGATGTTGCATGCGGAGTAACTCAGGGAGGCACACAGTCCAGGCTTTTCTGGAGTCTTATCTCAAGCCACACAGTCCAGAGTTTTCTGGACTTATCCAGAGTTTTCTTAGTCATTCAAAAAGTCTCTGAAAGTTACTCTTTACATAAATAGGCACTAAACTGAAATAATTTAGAAGTATGGAGAGAAGGGACAGGATGATTCCACTCACACTGCAGATCTTGCATGTAGAAAGACCCCCTTAAGCACCCAAGCATTCCTCTTGTCTTAAGTGCGAGGACAACTCAGCTGAGTAACAATTACAGATTCCTTAGGAGGTACTGAGATGGGAGTCCTTATTTCTGCATTGCCTCAGCTGCTCTGACTGGTAATCAAAAAGCCAGCTGAATGGAAAAGACCAATTCTAAAGCAAGATTTGGTTTAGAGCTTACACTGTGTGCTCGCTGCAGCTCCACCAAGAAAATAAAGATATTACTTTGGTGTCCATTAATTATTTATTACCTGCTATCTGCACCTCTGAACCATTCCTGCTGCAGGAGCTGCCATGCATTTATGGTAATTCAGCAAACCCATATGTTTTCAAATTCCCTGTAAAGCCATAAACAGGGATGCCATCTGCCAGCTAAGTTAGAGAAGACTTGATTTATCGGAACAGATTTTTCTATTTAAAAGTCCTAATGTACAAACTGTAAGATAGGGAAAGGCACTCTGATAAATTAAACAAAAGAAGAGAACAAAACCCCAGAAATTTGTTTGATGTCCAACCATGTGGCTGGTGCAATAAAGACAGATGGAAACAGATGCAAACACAGAATAATAGCAATTCTGTTATTTCCAATTCTCAATAGAGCTTCCCCAGTTTAACTTGTTCTGTTATTTCCAACTCTCAATAGAGCTTCCCCAGTTTAACTTTCTTTGCAGTTTGCAGTCATACACTTGCATCCTTAACAGCCAAGCACCTTCCGCAGCTCTCCATGCAGAACCAGTTCACAACCTTTTTCCTTTCTATCATTTGTTTTCTTCAGGTTTTGATCCTTCAGAAAGTTATGAATACTTACTTTACCCACTGCAATCACTGGGGCTTTTATAAGAGTAAATATACTTATAAAAATATAAACCTTAAAAAAATGTTAACATAATTAAAACGTTAGTGTTAAAACATATAAAAATATGCCACACGTCTCCATACAGATGTAGGATTTTTTCATTCTTGCTTGCTCTTTCTTTCTTTCAAAGTGTATTTTTACTTCTAGGTCATGGATTGATGGTATTAAAAGTTGCTCAAGCTTGAAAAGTTCAAATTCTCTAGAAATACAGGTTCAGGTCAGAGGTCTGACCTGAGATCAGCTGATATAAATCAAAGTATGTCTACTGAAGTTTGAATTAGGTGATACATGGTGCTCATGTACTTCAATTGTCACCTGAAAACCCTTCTGTGTGGCTCAGGTGGGAGAAGTTCTTATAGTAGTTTTCATAAGTACTAAATTCTTTCTCTCCTGTTAAGACTTACAGCCTGATTTTAACTAGATAATTGAACTGCCGCAGGAGGAACTTCTAATTTGCTCCTCTTAGATTCCCTTCTGGGGGCAAATAAATGAAACAGAATCCACCGTGCAGATTTTTAAAAATGCTGATGAGTCTCCCCCATTTGCTAGGTGTCTGTGAGCAGGAAACAGAAACATCCCAGCAGCAAATAGTCCATGCTGGCTAATTGATCCTGTAGAGAAGCAGACACTTACCCAGGCAGAGCCCCAGTTTGAGAGAGCTGATGGTTCATTCAACGCCAGCTCAGGTGAGCGTGCACAGTAAGTCGTTCCACCTTGCAGAATAATTGTATGTAAAATAAAAAACTTGTGATATACCTGCACAGAGGAGAAATCCAGAAACATAAACACAGAAGGAAAAACGGACTGTATTCACTGTATTAAGCTGTCAGCGAACCACTTTTATTGTCCTTATTGCCTTTCCCTCACTTTCTGAGGCATACTGACAGTGGAAGGGCCCTATGGATCCTCCTGAAAATGTGTCCCACCACAATCCATAATAGTCCATTGCAATTGTTAGGTTCCATGTATTTCAGCATTGTAAAGCTCAGAAGAAACAATGTAATAGAGCAAAGAAGTTAAAAGATTGCATTCTTGACTAAAATAATTGAGTAACTAAAGAAGAATTGTCAACAATTGCATAAAAAGAGAAGGAATTCACACTTCAAAATAAGAAAGGAAAAATCAGAAACAAGTTTTCATTCAAAGTTTTGCAGAATATGTAGGATCTAAAACAAATCTCATCAATCTGAGGCAAGAAGACTCCTTGAAGATCTCTGTGAGTCATAGAGTTGGGGAGGGTGCTCAAAAAATTATCATATTAATTTTGCTTGTTCACCTACTCTTCACCTTGCATCCATCCTTTGAGGCTTGTCAGAGACTGAATACTGAGTCTGTAATATAACTCCATACAGCTTCTCCTATTTTCTCCCACTGTCCTGCTTATGTGGGCACAATACAAGAGTTACCAGGAAGTGTATCTGTTAGGCTGTGGGAGTAATACGAAATCATTCCCTGAACTAGATCAGTAGGTTGGTAAGTTTTAAAAATTTGAATTATCTACTCGAAACATGTAGCTTTCATTAACAACTGTCATCATTATAGTCACACAAAAAATTCACACTTCATTAGTGTCTCACCTAATTTAAACCAAAGTTTATTTAATCAGTAAACTTCTCACATACTAATTTTCAGATGTTATTCTGAGCCAAACAAGTCAATTTCAGCTACCTCCCGATAATTATTTCACTTGGATGCACACACCCAAGTACCAAGACCTGTGCTTTCGACGTAGGCCACTCAAAGCATGCGTGATGTCCGTGCCTGCTAGTAACTATGCCCAAGTAAGGGCTCTGAAAGGATCTGGTACTAAGACTCCTCTGCATGAGATCAACCTGGGTCCCCCTCAGGCCGAGCATCCTATACACAGCCCACATTTGCTAGATCCAGTCAATGACTCTTTAGCATTTCCTACAGTATTAAAGGAGCCATAACACCTAAGATGTGATCATATCCTTTCAAAACACTGCTTGTCTTCCCCTGCAGGACTCTGCCTATGCTATGACTACATGCAGGAGTTATCTAATACCAGATACCATTTAATCAGTAAGGCAATTAAATGGACAGATCTTCAAACACAAGAGATAAATAACCTGTACAGGTGAGGCACTAAATTTAGATGAGATTTTTTCATTGGGCTGGATGAGAAGCAAATCTCTTAAATTTTGGGTAAAGTCTTCTAAGGAAGATACAAAGAGGATTAATAAGAAAGTTCTGAATTACTTTTCCAAGGAGTGCGTTATTCATCACATGTAAGGTTATATTCCATGAATTCTTTAATCCATTTGAATCAATCCAAATATAAACATTTTTCTTATTATCTGTAAGCAAGGCATTTAAAATAATTCAAAATTAAAGTTACTGAGATAGAAACAAAATATTAGAGCTTTACATTGTATTAAACTTGGGTTTATAACAATAAAATATGCTTCAGGCTTGTCACATTAGATATACAGCTTTTTATCTGAAAGGACACATTTAGAAAGCTAGATTTAACCATTCTAGATAGCTCATTTTGTACTATTATCTGTAGTTCAATGCAGTATTTTATAGCTATTGGAACACATAATAAGAAACGGCAAGATATATATTTCTTTCTGTCCTTGTATTTCCCCAAAATTATAAAGGTCTAGTCCTGTTTATCAAGTACAGACACTATGCAGATGAAAAAGAAAGAGCTGGTTATGAACATAAAAGCATTCAAGATTAACCATGAAAGCACAAAACGCTGTCCCAAAATATTTTTAACTGAAACCCAAATTCTGAACATAGGCCTAAATGTTCCCTTCAAAAATACATTTTTATTTTATAGTAAAAGCCAATTTTATTTTAAAATTGTCACAGAAATACAATGAAATATCCTGAAATGAAATGCATAGGGCTGTGCTTCTGCCAAATTACACTGTGTTCTATTCTGTGCTGAATATTGATGCAAAATTGCTCCAGCAAAGCCAAATTTCTGGGATTTTCTTCCAAATCGAATCCATCAAGCACAGTAACTGCCCAAGGCTTTTTTATGAAAGCTGCTGCTAACAGACTGCAGAGAACCCAACATGCAGCCATCCAATATACTGTGTTTAGCGGCTCCACACATTTAATTCACTCCTATGTTATTCAGATATATCTAAGAAATTTTTAGATTGTTGAACTTTTCTAGTTTTCCAGAGCTTGCTGTTGGAGAAAGATACCTGTGCTTTACAAAGATCCATATGAGCATGGTTTACAGCCCAGAGATTTCCATATGGTCTTCTCCTTGAACTTGGGGAAGCTGGATCTGCCCTCATTATCTGGGGAATTTTTAGATAGTTTTTCAATAGAACAGTGGCTTCTGAGCTTCCCACTGGCTTGATCAGAGCATTATACCCTGTCCCTAAACTCTTCTCCCACCAATTTGCACACTTCTGTCATGACACGAACCAGAACAGTCCTGTTTCTTCACCTGTTTCTTCTGCATCCAGAAGCCCTCTCTTTACAAAGTATTAGGGTTTTCCTTCATAGAAAATCCTTTGTACATGAAATCCTACCTATCTATAAACTCTAAATGTTACAGAGACCACTGTTACAACAGAACAGATACGAGTGTGGTTAGGGCTTGGAGGTTATCCCTACAGTCTCACAAAATCTTGAAGTCTCTCATGCTTACCACAAAATTTCTCTCTTACAGCCCTTGATGATTTAGAAATGAAACAGAGACCAGAAGAGATATACACACACATCTGATACTCAGGGCAGGGTGGGAATAAAAAAAACAAAGATGAGAGGTAATATTGAGGGAGATTTTGACTGCCATTGGGTTGAGATTGAGGTGGAACTTTCCTTCAGGGAAGGAGATTTTCCTGGGGATGGTGGTGCCTGGAGGGAGGTAGAGTTCAGTAGGTGAAGAATGCAAAAAAATATGGCTCATGTACCTAGGAGGAGGAGAAATGTATTTTGAATACCTGCATGTCAGGCAGAGGCTGTTCTCTCTGGGTATCCTTTGAGCAGCAGGGCATCACAAAAGAGGCAAGAAAGGAATCCAGTGTCATATCTACAGTCACCAGGCAACTGCTGCTTATCAGAGAGAACAGCCAACAGAAGTTGCCCTCCCCACACTCCCTGGGAGGATTCAGGTCCATATTTCCCTGGTACAAACCAGTTCCTCAGATGTGCAGTAGCTGGGAGATAATAATGTTTCCTTGTATTATCAATAACTTCCTGGCTTGTGCTTCCTCATATTGCAATACATCATAGGTTTTGTGTAAAAGGAAGGTATATCTGTCCTAAAGGCCATTGAACCCTTTTTACTTTGTACATGTTTATATATAGAAAACAAAGGTTGCTACACAAATGTATAAAAATTATTGACCAGGTCCTTTTTTATCAGTGTGCAAGTCAGGAGAAAGCCTGCTGACTCAATAAAGTCACAATAGCCTAAGGAGGAACATTCCTCCCAATATGTCATTGCTTTTTTATGAAATTAGAATGTTCTTTAATTTAAAAGGTAGACTACTTTTACTGTAGGTAGTACAATAGAAACAGTATTGCTATCCTTTGAGGTGTTGTGAGTCATGAAATCATAAGTTAACCATATGGATGTTCATCATTCATCAAACTCTAATAGCTTCTCTTTGAGGCCTGAAAGAAATATAAAAATACAGAATACTGCCTTTTATATTTTTGAGTATTTCTCTTTTTCAATGATGCTTCACAATCTGTGGAGATTCCATTGCATATGAAAACTGCTACATGAGCTGTAAAAATTTATCAGTGTACAGGATTTACAATAATTCATAAATGATTAGAAAAAAGTGGATCTAAACTAACAGTGAATATGCTTACTTTTTAAAAATGGGCCTACTACCAGATGTCAAAGCTGGAGAAATACAGCGTTTATTGTATAGCAGCCTATCCTTTGATTAAAAATGGGACTTGATTAATAATGAGGAAACTCACAAGTTGGCTTAAGAGGACTGACTTCTATGACTTCTTAAGTCCTTTGCTGTACTGCCATCAGGAGTCTGTGACATTGATTTAGCAATGCTATCAAAGCACTGACCCATCCTCAACAGATCCTACTGTTCTCATTTTCTCCAGGCTATTTTAAGCAGCAGCTGACATTGTTCCTCCTGCCTTTCATCTGTTTATCAGTCACGTTCAGGCATCAGTCAGAATTTCCCACATCAGCTTTCTACTTGGCTCTCACCTCTGCTTTCTCTTCATGCTGTCCTGTCAGGATCTGTCAATTTCTGCTTTCCAACACTGGACTGTAGCTGGCATTAATGCAGCTTCAGCACAGAAGCAATATACCTCAAAATGGTCGGAAGAACTGGATGTTTGAAAATTGAAGTATGATCCTTACTACTGTTGAAAGTGATTTTTAAGGTATTGAATTTTAAAGTGCAGTGTATCATTTGTCTGTTAGCCTGGTCCCAGCTTGAGAAGGGCATAAAGGAGGACTGAGAAGCAGAACTGTAGGTCAATTGCGATATAATTAATTACAATTATGCAACTTAGATTTCAGGCTAGTGATCATTCAATTACTCTTGCAGGAGATGGAGCACAAATTGACTTTGTCACAAACAGTTCAGCAGAAAGGACGTTGTGTCTTTTTTTCTGTTATGAAAAGAAATTGCTGAGAAACCATCTATACAGAAAATTTGGCAATACTAAGTTTGAAGATGCTTTTAAAACTAATAAAATGTCAAAAATGTCAGCTTTTTAAAGAGAAAAGCATAGTATGTAGAGCCTGTGTTATGCAAAATCAAAGGGTTTCTAGTCTTTCTGTCAGCTGCTATGGAAAAGTTATGGCTACAGCCTTAAATATCATAAACAAAGGAGCCTCTGAGAAATAATGCGTTTGGTTTGACAGTGATTATTCATCGACGGATTGCTTATAATTCCAGCTTCATATTCTGGCAAATACCCAGCATCAAGAGAGACCATTTCTTCTGACTTTGGAAGAACTTCTTAAGAGATTTCAATTTACTCCTAAGGTATAATAAGCATTATTCATTAAACTGCTATTAAATGATACAAGACTTAGACTCTTGAATTTCCCCTTGATTTGTATGCTGTGCTATTTTTCAGCAATTAAAGAACCTATGGAGGTCACCCATTATTCCTTTGGAGCATATATGGCATAACACTGTTTCTACTGATGAAATTTATATAAGGATGTTTAAATGGAAAGCAAATCTTTGAGTTAAACAAATTATTTTACATTCATAAAATATCATCTTTTCCATGTGATGGATGAATGTAAACATGTCAATTATTGTGCCAGTTTTTGTGGAAACATTGAGCTGTTCAGCAATTACCAGGTGTTGAACAGAAATATTAAAATATTTAATTAAGAAATTATTTGTAAACTTTAAATTACCTTTATCTGTAGATGAAATATTTTTTTTTAAATGATAAGTTTATACCAGAAAAATTTTCAGCAGTAGGAATTACAGACCAATGGAAAGGAAAAACACAAATTCCCACAAGGAGGAGATAGATACTTGCTGATGATCAGCTACTGAATGTCATTATGCTGCCAATGGAAATATACAGATCAGTCCTTGGACAAGGAAATGTGATCTCTGTGCTTTGAATCTAGATCTCCTAATCACAGTCACTGGTCTTTGTTTAGCTGGATAATTTGTGTTGTTCTGCTCATGATCAATATGCTTATTTCCAGATAATAGGTGTCAGGTTCATGGGAGTTTGCAAAACTTGAAACATTCTTAGGTCCAGAAGGACAAATACAAAAAGATTCACAGATACTGAAGAAATAAAGCAAATGGCAGTCACCTAGACAAAAACCTTATCAGCAGCAAGATTTGAGTTTTGAGGGACAAACCCCTATCTATGACCAATATGCTTCCTCAAGGCAAAATACTTCAAGGACTAAAACTTTTATTAAATGAACTTGTTTGAATTAAATTGAAGCCCCTATTGTACTTATCAGAAACACTTACACTAAAAGAATTGCATCTCCCAGGTTCAGCCTGGATTTGAATTTCTGTAACATTCAGCAGCTTGCCCAGGAAGGTTATTCTTTTCACATGGCCATGTGAGGCTGACCACACACTGCTGAGGATAGCATTAAACCAACAATCACTTACAGGTCACACATTTACCTGAGGTAGGTGCCACAGACTGTGGGAAGACACACAGTAGTTTGTGGGTCTAGACAACCATGAAATCTACTTTTCTATAATCAAAAATCTGATCTAGAAAATAAAGTAAAATCTCATCTATTTCAAAAATAAAGTTCTGTCACTTGCATTATTCAAAGTTTCTCAGTTGCAAATACTCCTCATCTTCTGGCAAACAATCTCAAGAGCAAACATTTTTTCAGCAAGGTTGCTGTTAAAATTGGGGATAAAAAACAGAAGAAAATAACAGAGAGAAAATAGGGGTTCAATTTGCTTGGCTTTTAAACAACTCATTTAATACCAGAAGAAACTAGAACTGAGTAGAAGGATAAATGTGGGACATGGTAAAAACTGAGAGAACCTAATTCTCTCACAAGGTTCATATGTATTTTTTATTTCTTTTAGAGAAGTGTATACCAGTCCCACTTGGGATCAGCCCTGCACTGAGCAACAAGCATACTAAGAAAAGCACATAGCAGGAAGAAAATCCTATCCCAAATCCAGTTCAAATGAAGTTGAAACAAAAAGCTTTTTGTTCTCTCTACGGCTTCTCTACATTTGACCTCACATTATTTGTAAGAGAAAAATAACTTTAAGATCAAACCTCTGAAACTAGAAATATTTTTTATTGTGAAACTAGGGTAGTTTGGACTTGTAAAGACAAGCATTTTTTGTACTTATTCCTAGCAGATATGGTGTGTTGTTTTTTCTTTTCAAAGAAGTAACACTTCTATAGTTACCAGGAAGCAATACAATATATGACTTACCTATGGAGTAACATTAGTTTGAGGAATATAACTGAGATATTTTCTAAGATTGTGTCTATATTTAAAATTAGGGCTCATACACAATTTTGGTACTTTTTACTAAAATGTCAATAGTTTTTTAATAATGTAGTTTATTTTGTATACAAAACATGGTCTTTTACATACACTGCTCTGATAGTTATTTTCAAGCACACTTAAAAAAAAGAAAATAAATCAGTATTTTAACTAGTACTCTGAAAGGTAAATGGAAGACCACAAAAGAACTGTCGAGGTGTAAAAACAAACAAATTTTAAAAAATTTTTTAAAAGCCACAAAACTCTCCCCTGCTGATTGAAATAATACAATCATAGCATTAACTTTGACTCATTTCAGTCAATAATATAAAGGGTAAATGTGGAAGATTGTAGTTTAAAACACTCTTAACCTATCCATCAAGCAACAGGGTTGGACTAGATGATCCTCAGGGTTCATTTAGGGTAAACATTTTTTACTGAAAGAGTGATTGTTCTGTAATCATCTGCCTGGGGAGGTGGTGGAGTCATCATCCCTGGATGTGTTTATAAAAAGGTTGGATGCGGCACTCAGTGCCATGGTTTAGTTGGGGCGGTGCTAGGGCATGGGTTGGACTCGGTGATCTTGAAGGTCTGTTCCAACCTGGTGATTCTCTGATTCTGTTCCAGCCCAAAAAGTTGTATGATTCTATGATTCTATCAAATGGGAAATTGAAGTCATACAGAAAAATTTAGTTGCCCAGACAAGTAATAGAATCAGCGCAAGATGCTGTTACTTCTCTCTTTCTTTTCATCTGTGCCAAAACTCACACATACATCACACCAAGACTCTGATGCTAGGTTATGGTGCTTCCATATTACCATCACACTGGGAGAGCTATGGAGCCAGTTACCACCCAAGGCCACTGGAAAATCAACCAGTCATTCAGGGACCCATCACTGAGTTAGTTCCTAGTGTAAAGCTCAAGGGCGGGCTTGTGGGTACTTGATGTGGACCCTGATGTGTTAAACTAATGTCAATGCTTCTCTGGTCTTTGATGGCTTTATTTTCTCCTTGGGATTATAGGCACCAAGCCTGGATAGAACTGTTCATGCCCTGGGATGCAGTGTGGAGTAGGAGTTGTGTGCAGGCCGTGATTGACTGTCCTTCAAAGGTTATGCTGTCTTGACAAGGTCCTGCACACCTGTTTCTATGAATGTGGAAACTTTTAAATAAAAAATTCAAACCCAAAGGGCTCTATTTTGCCCACGATGGCTAAAGAGAGCTAAACTACAGTGCCAGGGTGCTTATACTGAGCAATTTCTATAACAGCAGGATGACACAGGCTGGCTCATCAGTTGCATTGTTATTCCATGAAAGCATATATTGGAATAATTAATAAGTCTGAGGAAAAAATGATTGATCTATAGTAATATCCTGTGTTTGCTAAGAAAATATTGCTTTTGGCTAGGGTGCTTTTATTTCCTCCCTTCATCTACAGTTAAAAACTGAATGGTAATTAAATTCTGGAGAGCCACATTCATGGGTCTCCCATGGTCTCCGCATTTGTTTTTGTTTGTTTGACAGATAGATGGATGTATTTATACCTACTTACACAAGCTGAGCTGTATATTCAAAAGGACAGAGTCATTGATTAAACTGCTACAAGCGACAGGAAAATGTGGGGCAAGGGATAGCAGAAGAATTTTTCTACATTAAAGGGAGTTTGACTAACTGATTTTGTGTGGACAAACCATGATCCCTGATCTGCTTCTTACATTGACTCAGAGCAATGAGGAGCATAAGGATGCTCCAAACAACTGAGCTAACATGAAGCTGCCAGAATGCAAGAGTCAGGCAGGGGCCCAGGTCTGAGGGACAAAGGGCTTTGTCACCAGCTTTCAATAGACTTTGCAGAAACTGCAGAGGGGATGAAGCTGGTCATGTAAGTAACATAAAATATGGGGACAGGCATAGTGATTGTAATTATTACAATAGAGCATGAAATGATAACAATAACAAGGAATTAGGCATGTGTTTCAGAAATCACTACAGTAAGTTGAAACAGCTGTTCAACTCAATTTTCTCATATTTTCAGTAATGAGTATGAAATGCGGCTCCCCAGGTGTTTCTGTGAAACCATCTAGCTTTGTAAACATAGCCTTTAACGCCTATTTTAGACTAGGTTAGGTGTCTGAACTCCAGTAGACCAAATATAATTAAAAAGTCTCCCTAATGCATATTCCCAAATAGACTGGGCAGATAACTCTTAGACAACTAAAAACCACCAGGATAAATTTCAACCACAGCAGAGAAGCTTCAGAGTTTTTGTTTGATTGTTTTTTTACAAAGTAAAATTAATGCTTAGAAAACAAAGCAATTTTATCCAAGAAATGAACTGAGGGCTTTCTCCCACAAAACTGTTTTGGGGTCATAGACATAGACTAAAGAGAGAATTTACCTTGTGCAGACCCTGGCTTTATAATCTGAAGGAGACATCCACTGGGAAAAGAAAACTAATTTCACTTACACTGAATTGCTGTCAAAAGGAACAACTTAACCCCGTGTCCATGACTGCTACCCACATACTTTCCTCCTAGCCCAATACAGTTTCTTGCCTAAACCCAATATTTTTATATAATCAAACAGACCCACTCCCCAGCTTTCTATCCTTGCCATATCCTATTTTATTTCTTGAGACACATGCTATCTTCAACTTGCTTATACAGCCAACACTTCCTCCTTTATGGTCCAAATTTCCCTCCTGGACATCTGTCATCATCCCTTTTTTCTCAACTTACTCTTTATCTCAGGAAAGCCTCAGAGTATCTCTTCCCAACTAGGGCAAGAGACAAGCTTTCGATAGAAGAGAAAAGAAAAAGAGGAAGAAAAAAACGAAGTAAGGACGTACCTAAATAATATCTTGTTTTCAATTTTTATACCTGCACTGGTAAGGAAAAAGTTATAAGAAATAATTTCCTTTAAACACAGGTTTCTCATCACTGTGTGGGGTGAGAACGGGTGCAGTGTGATGACCATGTTAAGTTTCTGAAGTTAGCCTCTCTAACCAGGAGAAGATCTTCAAGGACTCAGACCAAGTTTTGTTAAACCTTTGTTTTGAGCATAGTGTGACTCTGTAAAAATTGTGACTTGACTATATATTTATGAAAATGGCCAAAACTGCATTAGTGAACAGGTATTTATTCCAAATTCAAGCTACTCCTCCAGAGTCAAAAGTAATTACTGACAGAAAAGAACACTTAGGGTTTGGATTGGTTTGGATTGGTAGCTCCAGAGATTTTTGTTGCCTTTTGACAATTCAAAAAAAAAGTAAACTTCTAAGAGATATGCAGAATATTTTAATATTGTTTAAAGTATGTGATACTTTGGGGACAGCCTTTTGATAAATCAGTTCCCTGATCTAGACTATCCAGGAATCAAAAGTCATTATCACTATCATCTCTTAGTAGTCACTACAACTTATCCAAAACACTTGTTAGTTTTGTATAAAATAAAAAAAAAATTGGGCACTCCTCAAAATGATGGTATGCCACAGCAGTTGGGTATATATTAGCACTAAAAATGTTTCAGTAATACAAAAATAGATTTTGCAGCAATTATACAATTAATGGCAGAATGAAGAATGAATTAGTTATTTTCACACACTTTCTGGCCAAATTCTTACTGTTTTGTAAAAAAAGCTTTAAAAAACTACTGAAATGCAACACTGCCGTCTAAAACATGAACTGTTTCTGAACACTGAGCCAAGGAAACAAACAACCATACCGGAAATTTGTGCAAATTCATACCTATAATCCAAGGAAATGTCTGCTGTGCAGGACAGCCGAAAATTCTACATGACTGAAACAAAGAAAAAGTGTTCAAAGTGGATCTTAAAAATGGAAAAAGGTCTTTAAAGACAATGAGAAGTTTATTATTGACTGTTGTGGCCAGGCTAGAGCTCTCAGTAAGACTAAGTACCTCCAGAACTTACTAAGTTTGAAGCATCTTGATTAATGACTGGGCCAATCATGCAGACTCTGTTATTGCCATTCCCTGGTTAGCTGAGAAAACAAGCTTTGTTAGGAGACATAGATACGTATATTAGAAAGGAGGATTGCAAAAGTATTTGTTGAAAGTCCCAGTTTGAAAGGAGTCAAGCAGATTCATTTGTTTGCTCAGTGTTTATTGGAAGTAGGCATAAAAAGCAAGCAAATAAAACCAGATGGAATTCATTTTTTATTACATTCAGTAGTACAAAATTCAATAGTATAAAATGCAGAGTTGTGCTCCTGAGAACCAATGATATAAAATTCTACTATAAACTCAACAGAGAATCCCTCAACTAAAAAGAATAGGGAAGAGAAAGACCTGCATAACATAATTAATCACAGGGGAAGACTGTGAGTAAACAGGATATTGCAATCATTTAAAAGGCATATGATCCAAGGATGCCTCTGATGAGGACTTTCCGGTAGAGAAAGAATATTGTTTCCATTTTATAGGGTACCAATGTGCCTTCACATGAAATATGTTAAGCAACATACAATTCTGGCCATAAATGTCCATGAAAGATTAAGGGAAGCTAGAATAAGCGCTGAGAAGCTCTAATGGGTTGATCTGTAGATGGAGAACCTGTCTTGTAGGAACTGAAAAAAAAAATTTTTGATAGTGTAATGTAGTCAAGTTATAGCTGGGATAGGACACAACAGCTTCCACCAAAGTGCTAGGGACTACTTAAAGTGAAGTAAAAAGGAGTTTTACTGCTCTTTAAGTGAAGTACAATGGTACAGCAACAGATTAGTGTTAAGGAAAATGAATTCAGGTTGGAAACCTGAATTACAAAAAATCCCACCATTTGAGCAGCAAGGCTTTTGTGGTGTTTATTTCCATAATGGTTACAGAAGACCTTACCACTTCTAAAATATATCTTTACAAGTTTTAAAAAGTAATTATAAAATTATGTGCCTTTGATAAGCTTGTTTAGAACTCGCTGGATTATCACATATTTACCAATAATTTACTTTAAAAAACATTACTGGATATTCTTCACAATTATTCTTCATTGCTTCTCTTTTTTAGGTATTTAGACTTCTGTGTCACACTTCATTTCCACTGTAGATCCTTATCATATATTTGGGGCACTCAGTAGGGTTTTCTCAGTTCAAGAAAAACCATGGTAGGAGTTTGCTCATGGTCCTTCACCTCCTTAATGTGGGAAACACCAGTCATTTGCCAGACTAAAATTTTGGTTTAAAAAGGTTGAGCAGTTCCATCCACTGAAGAAACCATTGATAATTTTGTCTTATAGCAAGCAGAACAGCATTAAGGAACAGCAAAGTTAAATGAATTCCAAGACACATACATATAAACATCTGTATTCATAATGGCCTTAATAAATCTTGACTCTCAGGGGGGGAAAAAAGCACATCTTGTCTGTCTTGATAATTGGATCAATTTTTCACTTATGGTTTGTCAATCGCTTGACATTTTACTGCACGAACAACAGACCTCAAAAGTATTTTAATTAGCACAGTAGGGCTCTAATCTAACCCTAATCTTCTAATTGCAGTTCTAAACCATGTCTGAACATCTATTTACTAAACAGAAGTTAATTAAAAATATGGATCCACACCATATACATAGTATAAAACTGAAAGCTGAAAGGGTATGCCATCTGCAGAAAAACAAAACTAAAATGACACCTAAGGGTCTTAATGGGCTCATGAACCCCTTTCTCTCCCTGTACCACTTTGGCTGCTTTCACTGAAATCAAAATACAGTCAAAAGGAGATGCCCTGGTTTAAATTTCACTATGTATGGATTTTTAAAAGAAATTAGCTTCTGAGCAAAACCCAGGAGGAAATAGTATGCAGTTTAAAGTTGCATTTTTTTCCAGCCATTCCTCTCAATCATATATTTGCTTCTGAAATTGTGACAACACTACTTTTGTGGAGTTCTGTGACACCAGAGCAGTTAAGTGATCCATGTTCAATAAACCAAGGAACAAAACTTCGAACTGATCAATTCAGAGTACAGTCTTCCAGTGGTTTCACTGGCATCAATGAATGCCCTAGGTTGCAACTCACCTATGGAACAGCAATCCACTATGAGGAGAGGTGCAACTTCAGCAAGATAGGTTTATAGGAATAGAATTACAACCTTGAAATGATCTCTTATATCAACAAAATAGGAACCTGGGATCATTGAGAAATAAAAGCCTGGGTTTTTAGGTTGTTTTTTCTTCTGATGCTCTGTAATTGATACTTCTGTCATTGTTACTTTTGTACATGTTGACCACTCCCAGACAAGAGGCAGACATCTCAAAGGATTTGGCCACATAAAATGTGTGGCTCCAGTGAGCTATAGGAGTTTGAATAAACATGTATCTGTCTAAAATTGGACTGGTACCTGTAGGTGTCTTTATTTAAACAGAAATATGTAGGCACATATCAGAACAGTTCTCTAAAGGAAAAACAGGAATCATTGGGTCAGCTCAAATGCTCATATAATGACGGCTTCAGCACTCACAGTAATAATTCTTGTACTCTGCCCTGCTCCCACTCCTCAATTCCTTGTCAACAACTGCATTAACACTCTACAGACATCTGGTTCCTGAAGTGTTCACAACTGGTAAAGAGGCAGGAATTAGAATGGTCCAAAAGTAAACATGCTTGAGGGATGCAGATCAAAAGCAGCCTGTAGGGAACAAAGAGTCAGGGTCCTGGAAAGAGTTCAATCCATCCTAATGGATTTACCAGTCACCTCAAACCACTTGAAAATAATTCACACATTGTGGTCTATGTGATAGGCAGTTGATTCCTAGAAAGCAAAAAGTTTTGAACTTCACTGTCAGGAGAGCCGAGGGTCACTTTCATGTTCTTAGAAGTTCAAAGACACTTATTGATTACGGATTATTGATTAAATCTTGAATTTTCCCTCTTGCATAAAATACTGCAAAAGCATCTCTAAGCAAAAGAAAATTTATGTGAAGAGGAAAAAGGTATATGAAGAGGAGAGAGACCCTGTTAATTTTTATGTTATTTCAGCTATTATAAAACACTCAGGAATCCATGCTCATCTACACATTGTGACAAGCCAGCTACAATAATTTTACTGTCCACAAAGGAGTCTTTATTTCTTACTGGTCTGAACTTGAAGGTAGAGTAGCATTCTACTAGAAACCTGTGTAAGAAGGTAATTTCTAGAAGAAATGATTCAAAACATTGGTGAGCATCATCACAGGCGGTCCAGAAATGGAAAAGAGGCAGAAGATGGCTAGAATCAAATTCACTGTAGCTTTTAGTGTAAAGTTGTTTAATGTAACATGAAAGTCTATTTTGATAACCAGCTGATATTGGGTGAAATGGTTGGAAAGTTGTTGCTGTGACCATATCACTTACATTCCACTGCACTGAATTTTGGCTTGTTTCATCTAAAGGCTTGGGCCTTCTGATACTAAAATAAAGCAGTCTGTTTTACCACACAACTGAAATAAAAACCTGAGGCAAGAGTTTCAGAGATTAACAACTGCAAATACTAGAGATTCTTACAGAAAAAATTATGTTGAAGTAAGAGAAATCAGATTTGTTCCATTTTGAATTCATACACTAAAAACTGGGTTTTTACAGACTACCACTTTTTAAGAAAAACCTGAAAAGTGCGTGAGTTTTAAGGCAGATCAGTAGGTAA
This sequence comes from Vireo altiloquus, assembly GCA_013396875.1. Taxonomy (NCBI): domain Eukaryota; kingdom Metazoa; phylum Chordata; class Aves; order Passeriformes; family Vireonidae; genus Vireo; species Vireo altiloquus. Next base: position 3,103,727 of record VZRF01010678.1, on the reverse strand, counting down.
TTGCACTAGTAAATCATATGACTACTTTTTTGATACTGCTTCTGAGTCACTGGAGTGTAATTAAAAGCCTGCTATAGGCCATTTAATATGAAGAACTACCTGTGATTTTATGACTACACTGGAAAAGCATATTAATATATTGATAAGGTAGCAAAACAGAAGATGAAACTTTTCTATGCTTAATCTTTCTTTTTTTCTTTTGCAGAATAGTTTCTACTTCTTGTTTCCCCAAATTTAGTAAAGTGTTCATTTCTCAGTGAAAAAAAAAAAAAGTTAAATAAAAAAAAAAATTTGTGAAGATAAAAATATATGTCCGGAAGCATTATCTAGACTTTTCATGCATTGAAATAAGAGTCTGCATTCCGACAACTTTCATGAAGGAATCCTGAATAGTTTCCATAACAAGTATGAGCTTTATTTTCCAATATAGCTGACATCCCATCCAGATCTCAAATTCTAAAGAAGCGAAGCTTTAGTAGAATAATTTTTCTGTACTTCTGTCAATCTTATTTAACCCTATGAGATGCACACTCTCCAATACCCTTCCTTCTCCACAGCTCAGGAGCAAGTCCCAGCTCTGATATGCCCAAGCCATCTAGCCTTACCTCATACTGCTGAGGAAACTGCTGAATTATGAGAAGGAGGTGTGAAATAGTCTGTGAAGCAGAAACATGCACATTAAAAAAGGTAAAAACAAGGTAATTGTCCCATTCTACTCTGCATTGGTGGGGCAGAATATAATTATATTCCACACTTAGGTTACTGCAATATAAGATATTAAACTATTGGAGAGTGTCCAAAGGAGAGCAATAAAGATGGTGGAGGGCCTTGAAGGGAAGATGCATGAGAAGCATCTGAGGTCACTTGGTCTGTTCAGCCTGGAGAAGAGGACACTGAGGGGAGGCATCATGGCTATCTTCAACATCCTCACGAGGGAAAGAGAAGGGGAGGACACTGATTTCTTCTCTCTGGTGACCAGTGACGGGATCTGAGGGAATGGCCTGAAGTCGTGTAAGAGGAGGCTTAGGGTGGATACTAGAAAAAAGGCTCTTCAACCAGACCGTGGCTGGAGTCTGGAAGAGGTTCCCCAGGCAAGTGTGACTTCAAGAAGTGTTTGGACAATTTGTGCTCTCAATAAATGTTTGTGCTCTCAGGCACATGGTGCGGCTCTTGGGAATGATGCTCTGCAGGACTGGGAGCTGGACTCAGTGATCCTTGTGAGTCCCTTCCAACTTAGCTTATTTTGTGATTCTGTGAAAATTGTGGAGGTTGAGTTGCTCAGATACTGATTATTATCAGCCCAAGTTTTCAAATAAAGAGTGCCAAAAAGGCAAAGTATAAAATCATAAAGGAAAATACAGATAGCTGGGAGATGATGGCAATTTAGGAGCATTGAAGACCATTTCAAGGAGGCAAGGGTGTCTAAACCTTATTCTTGTGACAGATGACTGCCTTGCTTTGCTGCAGCAAAACTCTGATAAGCATAACAATATGTTCAATTCCTTGCTAATCCCAGTTTGCAATTGTGCATTTTACCTAACAATCATTGTTTTTAAGCAGTATCTATTCTGCTTGCATAGTCTCTTTACACATGGATAAAGATGCCTGAATAAAGTAACTCAGAGATACAGCCCTTATATTACCTAAGACCACCTTATCATTAAAAAAAAAGACTCTTTAATTTATCCTTATAATAATTTAGCTATTCTTATTTCTTGAACAACTAACACACATGTAATGCCGAGAATTTTTACCTGATTTATGCTGGTTTTAAGGTAGGCAGGCTCAAAATCCCTAATTCTAAGGAAATGTGCACAAATAAATCATCATGATTTAACCATATATTCCTCAGAGGAATTGCCCACATGCAACCATTTCTTGAACCATGGGATATTATTTCACACAGTTCAGTGCACAAAACACAACTAAATTAGCTTACCTCTGCCAGAGGTTAAGAACTCCTAAGTAAACATTTGCCTATTAACCAGCTGTTGCACCATGTATTTATTGCCTGCGGTTCTATATAGAGGGAACATAAACTATGGGCCAGAAAAAGATACATTTATAAAGGGTATAAACAGATTTCTACACCTTTCAGTTAATTCCAGCCTATAGCACAGGCACAGAATAGCATTACAGTGTGAGTCTCTTCATACTTATTCAATTTTCTCAGCTAACTGTGTATTTGTTTTGTTCACAGTGCAGAAGTGTGAAGTAAACTTTTACTGTGATCCAATTTTGAAAACATGAGTTTGCATAAAGATTTATGTTGAAATTATTTCCCCAAACATTAATGTCAGTAACAATCACTGCTTCTGCTGATAACAATAATGATCACTGCTAGGTAAAAGAGAAGAAAAAATTTTATCTAGGTAATGGATTCCGTTTGGATTTTTTGCCTTTCCTATTCTGGTATAGGACTTGGGTACCTTTGGTCTGATTTAGGGGCAAAAGTAATGGATCATGGATAAGAGACGGGATGGTTAATTAAACCTGAGTTAAATAGGCTATCAAAAGTAAGTCATGATGGTGACCAAAGAATACCTGATCGCTGCCAGCTCACTTCTAATTAAAAAATAGATATATAAAATCATGTGGCATTGCTGAGGGAAGGCGTTACATGAATGTCTCACAGCTGAATAGAGTTTCCAACCTGATTGATTCAAGAATGATGCTACAGGCTGTATATATGTTGCACCATTGTGCATTTGCTGTAGAAGTGGAGAAAAGGCACTTAAGATTTATATTGCTGGCAGAGTTTCTCACCAAGAGAAACTGTCTCCCTTCACTATCTCTTTTTTTGTCTTTGTTTTGGGGGAATTTTTCTCCTTTTCTTTTTGCATTGCACCATATATTCATGGCTGCTTCACTTCTTCAGTTCCTTTGAGAACCGGTATGTCAAATAGTAGAAGGTGCATTCACCAGTGAGTGAAATAAATTCTCAAAATACAAACTAATATTAAACAAGTTGATATTCTCATAAAGGAAAGTTGGGGCCACAAATTAGACAGACTGTACAGTGAAGAGCCTGTCTTCATTTTTTTTTTGAAGGAGGACATTATGCAGATTTAGAATTTAATGAAGATGACATGATTAATTTTGTATGAAAATTTGGTTATGAACTGCTGATCAGTTCATTGCAGATATTTACACTATAACATTATGGTGCATGCACACGCACATACTGCATTATTGAGAATACAAATTCAAGAAAATAATAACTATTAAATGGAAGAATTTAAATGATCTGTGCAAATATAATTCAGTCTCAATAACTAGAACAGAGAATTGTAGAAGAAAGATGAAGATTCAGAACTGAATCTCTACAGACCTCTTACTTTTCTTGCTGTGCCTTCTGCCAACTCGATCTGTTTCACTGCCCTGAGAAGGACATGGGGAGACTGAAGAGCCTGCTGAGAACCTTTTATGTTTTCATTTTTCTGGAAATTTGTCTTCATTTACAGCATGCAATGAAAGGTGCTCAGTTAATGAGCACTCATTCAACATTGGCTTTTACAGCCAGTTTTCACTGAGCAGTTCCTTGCTTTGTTTTAATTCACTCAATTCATATCGTTCTCTGAGGACATAAATATTGATTTCCTTGTGTTTTTTCTCTGTGGCACTTTTCATTATATTATGTGACTGCTACAAAAAATAATCATTATCATACTTTGTAAAATGACAGGTTAGTATTCTTTCCCCATTTTACAAATATATTAGCATTTAAAAAACATCCCTGAATTTTGGATGTCCACTTTTAAATATTTCCCACTGGCTTTCTATCTCAGATATTTTGCTTTGCAGAAAGACGCAAATCATGGCTGTCACCAAAAAAAACTGTGTGGCACTCTCGTGATTATGGCCCTTTTTCCCTGTGAAGACATTTAGTGGCATCAAACATAATCCTTCCCATTTTTCTGTCCTCCATTTCTGAGATTATTCAGTCACCATCTACAATCACTGGCAACACATAAAAAAGATCCTTATAGACACTTGTCTAGTCCCTTCCATACTTAAATGATCCCCTTGTTCTCTGTGGTGCACAGGAGGAATGATATGCTGGGTTTGGGGAAAAAAAAAGGCTGGGTTGATCTGACCTGCAACCTTTTTTACAAAGATCTACTCTTCCCCGTGGCCGAAGTACATTGTATGCGAGGATGGGCTTTTGTTTTTAATTTTAGGTGGGTTTTGTTTTCTTGTAAAAATTATGTCCAGAAGTTCCTACAATATGTGTGTGTCCTGGAGAAATTCCCATAATAGAATTATTCACTAAAATTGATTTATTCATGGGGAACAGAACTTCCACCACATGAGACATCAAACCATCTTTTACTTCTTTCTATAACTTTGATTTACAGATTTTGATCTTTAAGACATAGATCTGTAATATTAATTTATAAAAATGAACACTGAGGCACAAAAAAAAAAAATCTGCTCGGCAATTATCTGGAGTAGATAGTTACTGCAGGTACTGCACTAAAATCAGGCCATCAGGCCTTGGAAACCTAATTCTGTGCTCCTTAAATCATTTGGAGAAATACAAGCTCTCAAAAGAAAATTTATACCGCAATCCCAAATCTTAAATATTTCAATAAATATAAGAAAGAGTTGAAATATGTTAACATGCAACTGCCCCTGTAGGCATAAACTCTTCTGTTCATTGTTTTTCCCTATGCAATTTGACAGACGGTGCTGAATCAATAAGGCAATTGATCATTATTAGATAATCACACACCTGGGAGACTTCCAGGCACAGGATGTAACCAGATAGTCAGAACCACAGGGGTATGATAATTTTTCAGTTATGTGTAATCATGTAATTTCTTTAAATTTCACTACTGCGATAAATAACTTCCAGTGTGAATAGAGCTGCCAGTTAATGTCACAATATTTCACCCACAAGACTTGCAGAGACTAATGTACTTCTAGAAAAACCCTAAAAGCCATTATAATTAGAAGGCTGATTCAGTCTAACATTCATAATCCACATCTGACAATCTCCCTGCAGTCAGAGCATTTGCAGTGCCTCTTCTCAGCAACAACAGCAGAATCAGAGCAATGGGTATCAAGTGGCCGAGACCTACATGTTTACCTTATTGATAAACATGTGAGGGGAAATTTGGGCTGTTAATTTTCACCCAACGGACAAGTTTTACTCTGTTTTCTCAGTAATATTAAGGGAAATTTTGCTGATACTGAATATAAATATAGAACATGAAATTCTGTCATAAAATAGACCTTGAGCAGAAAAGAAGGAAAAATTTTGTCATGCCGTTATATTTATAACTTTTAGAAATATGCATACTTTAGACTCTGTATAGTGAAATGTCTTTTGCCTTTATTTAAAAAAAGCTTCTATTACTGTTAGTGAAACAATGTAGGGACAAGTGAAAAGAACACAAAGGTCAGCACAGAGCTGCATGGAGAACAGCAGAGGCTGCAGAAGGATTCCGGGAGCTATCAGCGTGTCAGCCTCAACTCTACCTGGCGAGATATATGAACAGACCTTTCTAGAGACTGTGCACATGGAGAACATGGAGGTGACACAAGAGCCAGCCACCACAGCTTCACTTCAATAGTGCCCATCTGTGATGGAGTGCTGTCAGAGACTGCAATATTGTAGCTTATGACTTAAACATTTTCATGAAGGACTTTTAAAACTGTCTTACAGAAGATGCAGGGAAGACTACCACACCCTGAATGGGGCTCTGAGAGGCCCTGGACCGGCTCGTTGATGAAGATAAGATAAAATAAAGACTCAGGACTGAGGACATTCACAAAGCACAAGCTTAACACCCCCAAGGTGGAGGACACTGCCCCAGGACTATCAGCTGCCAGGCTGGCACAGACCCTGGCACCAAAGGGTGGGGGAAAGAGGCTTTGTGTGTGGGGTCAGAGGTACAGTGACCACCCACCCTCCCCTGTGCAGAGGAACGCGGCTGAGGGGCCTTCACCCGGGCAAGAAGCCAATCCGCAGCACAGGGGGTGACACGGCCCAGCAAAGGCCCTCAGAGGAGTCCCCAGCCCTGCACAGAGCTCCGGAGATGGTGCCACAGACCCTCAGTGCTGCGAGGGACAGGGACACACTGGCCCTGCAAGGGAGACATGCGGGCGTTCCCACCAGCCCAAAGCGTGCATTAATCCATGGCATTCTGTGCTCTGCGGCGTGTGGCCGTGTGTCGGGCCATGTGACAGCATGTAAGGCTGTGTGGCAGCATGTCAGGCCTTGTCGGGCGGTGTGGCGGTGTGTCGGGCTGTGTCAGGCTGTGTGACAGCATGTTGGGCTGTGTTGGGCTGTGTGGCAGTGTGTCAGGCTGTGTGGCAGCATGATGGGCTGTGTCGGGCTGTGTGGCGGTGTGTTGGGCTGTGTGGCTGTGTGTCAGACTGTGTCATGCTGTGTGGCAGCATGTTGGGCCATGTCGGGCTGTGTGGCGGTGTGTTGGGCTGTGTGGCGATGTGTTGGGCGGTGTGGCTTTGTGTGTCAGGCTGTGTGGCAGTGTGTCGGGCTGTGTGGCAGTGTGTCAGGCTGTGTGGTGGTGTGTTGGGCTGTGTCAGGCTGTGTGTCGGGCTGTGTGGTGGTGTGTCAGACTGTGTGGCAGTGTGTTAGGCTGTGTGGCGGTGTGTCAGGCCGTGTTGGGCTGTGTGGCAGTGTGTCGGGGCTGTGTGGCAGTGTGTCAGGCTGTGTGGAAGTGTGTCGGGGCCTGTGTTGACATGTGGCATTGGCGGCAGCGGGGGACCCTCACCTCCAGCAGAGCAGATGGAGGCAAGCAATAAGAGGTCTCTGGGACCCCTGAATGAGTGATATGCTCCCACCTAACCCCTGTCACCTCTCCCTGTTCCCCCACCCCCACGCACACTTCTTCCTCTATTTCTTTCTTTCTTTTCTTTCTTTATCTTTGCCTCTTTTACTATGATATAAATAAAATACATCAATTTTTTTGGCACCAACATTTAATCTCATTTGGTTTTAATCTTGTTTTTGGGAATATTTTGAACCTTCTAAATTCTTTCCAGTTTATGCACAGAAACTTAGTTTTCTTTGCTCTTCTGGGTTTAAACCGGATCGTAACAAGTGACAACATCTGTGGGGAGGAGTAGGGCTACAGATGTCATTTATGGACCTCTGTGACGACTTTGACACAATCCCCCACAACATCCGTCTCTAAATTGAAGAGACATGGATTTGATGGATCTTCAGTGGACAAGGAATTGTTTGAATGGTTACGTAATAGCCAGTAAGGGTCAAAGTCTTGATGGACATCAGTGACGCCTGGTACCCCTCAGGGGTCTTTATTTGATATCTTAATTAATAATATAGATGAAGGGATATAATGCACCCTTAGCAAATTTGCAGATGACACCCAGCTGGGTGGTGCTGTTCACACACCAGAATGACGGGATCTGATCCAGAGGGACTTGGACAAGCTCAAGAAGTGAGCTCATGGGAATCTCATGAGGCTGAACAAGGCCGAGTGCAAGTTGCTGCACCTGGATCAGGGCAATCCCTGATATCAATACAGGCGGGGGATTGAACAAATCCAGAGTAGCCCTGCCAAGATGGACTTGGGGGTGATGAGGCATGAGAGGTTGGACATGAGCTGGCAATGGGCACTCATAGCCCAGAAAGCCAACTGTATGCTGGGCTTAATCCAAAGCAGTGTGGCCAACAGGGCCAGGGAGGGGATTCTCCCCCTCTGCTCTGCTCTGGTGAGCCCCACCTGCAGTGCTGCATCCAGCTCTGGGGTCCCAGCACAGGAAGGGCATCAATATATTAGAGTGAGTCCAGAGGAGGGCCACTGAGATGATTAGAGGGATGGAGCATCTCTTCTATGAGGAAAAGTTGAGAGAATTGGGGTTGTTTGGCCTAGAATAGAGAAGGCTTTGGGGTGACCTACTTGTGGCCTTCCAGTACCCGAAGGGGCCCTACAAGAAAGTTGGAGAGAGCCTGTTTACAAGAGCATGTAATAGGACAAGGTGGAATGGTTTCAAACTGAGACTAGGTTTAGATGAGAAGCTATGAAGAAATTCTTTACTGGGAGGGTGGTGAAACACTGGAACAGGTTGTCCAGAGCAGTTTTGAATGCCTCATCCCTGTCAGTGCTCAAGACCAGCTTGGATGAGGCTCTGAGCAACCTGGTCTAGTGAAAGGTTTCCCTGCCTGTGGCAACTGGGTTGGGATCAGACGATTTTTAAGGTTCCTTCCAACCCAAACCATTCAATGAATAATATTAGTGAATTCAGGAAAAAAAAAAAAGGTGAAGACAAAAACTTGTTATCTGTGCATAACACAAAAAGAGCAACTGCCTGGCTTCTCCTTGTTCTTTCAACTGTCATAAACGAGTCTTCCTTCTTAACACTTGAAAACACCATTTCCATTTTGAATATACTCTTTCCATGTTGAAGAAATTTTTCTTCTGGTGACTTGATGAAAAAATATAGGCTAAAACTACAGGTAGAAAAACTCAAATAAATCTAAACACATTCCACAAATTCATAGAAACACTAAAATGGAAGGGACACTGTGAACCTTCTTCTGGCACAGGGGCTGATACGAAGATTTGCTTTAAATCAATATATTGACATTTTTTCTGGAAGGCAAGTTTCAAAAGTTCACCTACAGAAGTCACCTGCATAGCTGCCTAGTTTGGGGTGGCTGGTGCAGGACCTTGCTACCTGGGACTTTCCCCAAATGCCCTGCAGGTAGGGGTCCTGCCCCAGCAGCCTCAGGACTGAGCCCCCATAACCCCCAGCCCCAGGGAGCTGCCAGCACCCTGACTGTGGTTGTAAACCATGGGCTTGAACACGAGATGTAAGAAAATGTGTGTTCCCTGATGTTAGGCTCAGACCAAGAGCAGGCCCCCAGTTATTTTTCCCCAGAACAGTCATGTCTATGTAGCAAGGCAGTAACTCACAGACATTTAGCTTTTGAAAAAGTTAACTCATTTTTCTTCTGGTGAATGACCACGCAGTATTCAAGCACTCCCTTTAGAAATTTCAGAGTGGTTGGCCATTTGTGGGATACAAATTACAGCATAACAGATATACCCACATAATCTCTCTTTACAACAGAAAGAAATTAGTCTAACTTCACTTTTGATCCCCTTAGGAAGACAAAGCTTGTACATCATAACAGGTCACTGCGTGAACCGACATAACCAAGGCAACCACCAAACCACAGCTAAGATGCAAAGAGCAGACTTATTTCATTACTTCAATAACAGCACTGGGCCACAGAGACACACAGGGACACAGGCTTCCTTGGGCTTAGCTCACCCTAGTGACAGTAGGGGGTGAAAGAGTCCCCACTGCCTGTCCCAATATACCAAAGGACTTCAGGCACACATGGTTTATCGCAAGGCTGTGCTTTTATGATCTCTCTCTCCCAGCTGGAGGCTCAATCACATCTGTGAGAGTGTGTTATCTCTACACAGGAATTCTGCTTCTCAAAACAGGCAGAGGATGAGCAATTATAGGCATAAGAAAGGGAGTTTCTCACACCAGCATTCTTAGCATTCGCAGCTGTAAGGTTGCTTTGAGTGAAAATTCCCTCCTCGACAGATCTGGTTATAACTGTTCACTCCCAACAGTCACTGATGCCCTGCTGTTGCAAACCAGAATGACTTACAGTCCTTTTGTGCAAGTTAATTATTCTGTGGGATACGTCTGGGAAATTACTACTTCAAAATGACACAAATATGAGCAGTATTTTTAACACCTCTTCAATTATCTCCATCTAAATCCAGCCACAATCCCTTATCTTCCTTTACTAAAAATGAATGCTGTCTTACCCATGCTCTCAATCATTTTCTGTTGTTTTAGCTGTTACCTTATCACCACTACTTGGTGGGTTTTGAGTGGGTGCAGCAGGGGTTTGCTGGTGCCCTGGCTGTAGGACAGCAGGGACGTGGGAGCAATGACAGCACAAGGTGCATACTCAGGCATGCTCATTAGAAGAGTCCTTCAGCTGGTCCCAACAATCCTCAGTCCTAAGCCACTACTAGCAGTGCCTTTGCTGAAACACAGGAGACAGGAAAATAATCAGCTCCCCAAGGCTCTGGAGTGCAAAGACAGACAATCTTAAAGCTTTTAAAATATATTGTCTTCCTTGTTGTCTTTGACTTCATTGAAATCCAAAAAGAGAAACAGTGCCTTGCTATCTGAAAGATATGCTTGTGACCCATGCAAAATTACTGACGTGGGTAAGGCAGATGACTAGTTTAGCAGAAATGCAGGAAATTAGGCTGTATTTATGTCATGTCTTTAATGGGACTGAATATTTCCGTTTCATTGATTTTTGTCCTTCATTCTGCCCAGTTGTCATTACAGCATTTCAAAAAGCCCTCAACTCATGTATTTCACTCAAACGATGTATGGGATTTGATTAGAATCCACACCAAAACTACTGCAAGAATATAGCATCTATTCAATATGCTTGAAATCCAAGTGAGAGAAATAGCTAGAAACCTATTTTTAAAAGAAAGGTTTGATTTTTGCATTTTGGGGGGTCTTTGTTGAAATTGAGCATAGAAAGGCTCTGGCAGAATGCATGCACGGAAAAGCAAATTCTTATTATTTTTTCTGCTCTGCTAGCAAGAAAAATTGGTTCATCTGCAGATCCATGAAGTCAGTTAATGAAGGGTTTCAGAATTAAGATATAAAGCTTAGTCTTTCAGCTCTGGTTCAGGAAATCTACTTAGTGAAGTCAAAAGCAGTTTCACTATCACCAAGGGGGATGATAAAGCAAATCATTGCAGTCTATTTTCTAGGCCTTATTTGAGTACTAATCCTGAGAGAGGGTAACTAAGACAGAAAGTTCTCCATGGGAAAAGACCTGCAAGAGTCAGAAGAAATCCAGATAGAACTTCTAGGGGATGAAAGATGAAAAAAAGCCCAAAATGATGCATGAGAGTAGGTCAGAGAACAGCCCTCAGAATGGACTACCCCAAATAGAAACAGGAAAAGTTCCAATATGTGAAACGGAGCACATTAATTTGTTTAATGAATGAATAGAGCATGGATTCATTTAGTGAACCTGGATCAAGGGCTACTTGACTGCAAATTGCATCTTTCTGAAAAAATAACTCAAACTAGTTGTGTCTAGCCTTCATATTTTCAACTTCCATGAAAGCTGACTTAATAGTACTTGCCCTGAAAAAAAAACCCCAAACTGAAATTGTAAGGGTTTCCTGTCTATATTATTTATTTTGTAGAAAAATGTATTCTGTGGCATCATAACACCTGAAAGTAGGAACTGGGAATTGGGTTGTTAATAGGAAAGTCAGTATTATTAATTTAATCTCTTCATTTTTTTTATACGGCTTTTAAAGGCTTTACCAAGGAAAGAGGGTATTTTTTCCTCTGCTCTAGTGTATGCTAACTCAGCAGACACTCTTGTCCTGCTTGGTTCTTTCTGTAACTGGAAAGATAACTGAGTTGCTTTCCTCTTCTAAGTGTACATAAAGGCTTTTTTGAATTTTCATGTAACATGTTATAATTTGTGTGCGTAAAATTGTATGAAATGTGTCTCTTTTAATGCTAACAGAAACAAGAAAGAGGTGACATTGCTTTTCAATAATTAATCTATCATCCAGATTTTATATCCATATGAAGAGAAAGAACAGGCACGCTTGGGAAAATGTACATTTCTGTCTCTGAGCTAGCTGGTGGTAATAGCAAGGAGATGCGAGGAGGTATTCAGAGCAAATTATGCCTCAGGGAGGAGCAGATTCCTGCAGAATTGAGTGTTTGAATTATACTCAGGAAGGAGACTATGTAGGGTTCAAATCAATATACACAAGAATTTGAAATGAGGACTTCCTTTCTCAATATGTTGAAGACATTGCTTAAGCCTGAAACCTTGCAGGTGTGTTCTGTATGTAACGAGCAGCCATTATCAGCAGTTTTCCATTATCTTAGATACATATATACTTTATATTACTTCCTTGCTGTGTTTTCCTCTGGTCATTGTCTTTCCCAATCCCCATAAATCTGAACAATCTTCAGTCCTGTGCCTGAAGCTGGGATTGTCATATCTCCACAATTAATGTCCAGGGCTCTTTGTTCTTCATGACTCAACAGTCTGGGCTGCTTTGAGGACATATATGTAATTGTACCTGAAAGTACAGATGGAGGATTTCAGGATCCAGGGATTCTCTGCCAATCTTGTGTTTCTGCACTGAACAGGATTCCTATACTTAGCAGTAAAATGATTAGAACTTTTTGGGAAAAAAACCAAAACCAACTATGATTTAACCAAAATAGTCTTTAAAAAAAAATGCTTTAAACCCATTCATTTTCTGACTTACATGGAAACTTTTCAAAATACCTTTATCTTAAGATTTAGTAACTACAGATTTCCAGTGAGAAAAGGTGCTTTTGAGAAATGAAAGTTGCCACAGAATTATTCTAAGAATAATTCTAACAAAGAAAACTCTAAAAGGGATTAACATTTAAAGTCCAGTCTGTGTTTTCACCACAAGCTTCATCTGGGAACAGGAAAGACTAAATAATTTGAAATAAAACTTTTCTCTGCCAAACCTTTCTGCCTGCTCTGGAAACGGTGTCCATGCTGCCACCTGGAGCCCACTCGTGGGTTTGGAACCAGAAAACAAGGCTTGGAAACAAATCCAGCAGCTGCTCCCTTATCTCAGTACAGGTAGTCCTGAGACAACCAGCAAAAAGAGTCATAGAATTAATGCAGGTTTTTATTTCATCTGTGTGGTGTCCCATGCAATACACAGCAAATTTAGTGCAGACACAGAGCTGAGGACTGAGAATATATTTTTCTGGGACAGTGGGACAGGAGTTCAAGTATTCTCACTACTTGTCTGAGCTTGTTTTATGTCTCATAGAGTGAGTGAATGAAATTTGTGGGTTTCAAGCAAATCCATTCAGGATGGCGATTTCAGGTAACTTCACATGGCTGCCAGCAGCAGATGAAACAAATTTACAGAGATTACAGATCTCAGCCTGAATGTTACCCTGCTGTAAGTGGTTCGGTTTCATTTGACTTGAGTCAGCTTGTGCCACAGTGACATCACAAAGCAGAAGCTTCCCTATGCAACTAGGAGGTCAAGAGACGTCCTCTTAAACCAGCAGGAAGGTAAACCTTTCAAAGACATGGACTTAACAACAGTCAGTGCATGTGAGGCTTAAAAGAAAAAATTTAGGAACTGCTCTGTAACAGTAGGGTAACCCGATAAAATATCAAATATCTGCCCCTAACAATAAATAGCAAAGGAAAAGATTATATATATATGAATGAAAGTCCAAGTTTATAATTAAATAAAGTTTATCTGGGTCAATTTCAACTATAAGTCTTAGTAAAGAAGTGGTAAATGGAGGAAACGGATTTATCTATATGAATTTATAATTATGCTGAAATAAGAATTATCTCACTGTCCCCTGCTTGTGCAGCTTCTAACCATTTCAAACATGGTCCAAATATTCTAGGCTCATCCTGCAATTATACAAATATAAAATGGACCTCTTGATATTCGAAATCCCAGGCAGAAACCATATATGACCTGACATGGATTTTCAACATTGTCTTTAATATTCATGGTTTGCTAAGCACCAAATACATGTACTGTCAAAGGCAGGTGCCTTTACAAATGAATAAAGATTCACAGTGAAACCTAAAAAATATAATGATATTTTTGTTAAAGGGTGATTTACTTATTATTTTTTAGAAATTATTATAGTCTGCTTCAAGAACAGTCAATATGCCAAGTGGCAGAGCAGAGACTAACATTCGTATACTATTCATGTAGTAACTTTGTCAGTATGAAAAACAATTCTTTTCTTCTTAATAAAACACAAAATAGTGATTCTCAGATTCTAATTATAATCATGTACACAATACATAACATTTTTAATGTAGAAAGCTGTTGAAAAAATGTAGCATTTCTTTAAAACTCGCATTGCTATTTAAAGTGTCAATGTTTTAGTGGAACTTGTCAGTATATACAATTTGACTTTTTCAAATATTTGCACAATAAACGTCTTTGTTCTGCTCTGCTCTTCTCATAAATTTTTTGAGGAAGTTTCGCATAAATGCATGTGTCACTCAAGTCAGTTTCTGAATAACTGAAAAAATTTACAGAAATGGTCCATTGCTTTTCCAAATGTTCTTTCAATCCTTTTCCAAAGGATGCCTTTCAAATTGCCCAGAGACAATCAATCTAGCTAAGAATATCACATGTAGCTAACAAAGATCTCTTTCTTTTAAATGTGTTTATTAACAGTGTATCTTAAAAAGTAGTTGACAAAGACTCCTGCTTTGACTTTTAGTTTCCCGAAATTTAGCACACAGATACAAAGCCCAATAGCATGTAAAAGAAGTTAAGATTTTAGGTGTAATTGAAAGGCTATTTAGCCAAGCTTTTTGCAGCTAGTGCAGAAAATAAACTCTGAAGGGAAAGACCGTCTGGGTAACTGAGCAGCTTTCCCTCAAACAACAGAGCAACTGGCAACTCATACGTGTTAGTTACTCAACTCATTAGTCTATTGCTAATGCACCAGATTGTACAGGGAAGGAGTGCTCTGATAACAATTATATATCTAGAAGATGGAGTAATTCTATTATCATGTGAATACTGAATGGCTTTCATACTTTGTTGCTAATCTTAATCAAAAATAAGTTGTAAACATTGGTTGCAGTCTTTTGGCTATTATTTTACGTGAAAGCTCAAGTATTCCTCACTACTTCGGCCTCCTTAAAAAAAAATGCAAAGAAACCCCCTGGAACAGGAATTTTTGAGATTGATTTGATTGCAATAAAGATGAAAGTGGAGCAAGGTTTACTCAGAAAGTTTTAATATTGCCTTGATACATAGCAGAAAACTGTGAGCAAGTTCTTGGGATAGGACTGAGTATTTCAAAAGTGTGCAAAAAGGAGGAGCAGGAAACAATCAGAATACATGGGCCAGATCAAAAATAATTGATGTGCAAAGGCAGACATAAATGTCAATATTTGTTAATGGATGCTTAACTCTCTTCCACACCTGGAACTTTAGCCTAAATAATAGAACAGTTTCTGGAGGTCATGACTTTGTTTTTCCTTTTCAGAGTACATAACAAAAATTTGATACTTGAAAATGTGAGAACATCAGAACACATCTGGTTTTCACAAGGAAAGCCCACCTGTTTCTTTCAATTGATTTAACATTGTTTCAAAGACTGCTATCCTCATATGGTCACAACTCAGGTCCAGAAATACGGTCATTGAAAGCAGGCACCAATCATTTGGGCAATCTAACAAAACAGAACTTTTATCAATCGATAATTGATAATAAACTGATCATCTATGATGATAGAGCACCCCTTTTATTTTTTCAGAAAGAGAAGGATTTTGCGACTATAATGATGTTTCTTTTATATAATTGAATGAATTATTCTATCTGAATAAATTCTCCTTTCACACCTTTAAAGTTGATTTTGACCACTCTTTTGATGCAGGCAAGCTACGAATGTGGAGTGATGACAGTAACAAGATATGCAAAAGAATTATATATAGTATTTACTTAGAAATGTAATATATTGTCTCATTAACCACAGAATGACTGAGGTTAGACAGAACCTTTAGAGGGCATCTGCTTAAGAGCACTGCTCAAGCTTGGCCACCAACAGCGTCTTGCTCAGGACTATCTCCAGATGGAGACTGAGACTCCACAATCTCTAGGCAACCTGTGCCAATGCTCTGTCACCATTACAGTAAAAAATGTTTCTCAATGTTCACAGGAAACCTTCTGTGTTTTAGTTTGTGCAAGCTATGCCTTGTCCTGTCACTGGACACCTCTGAAAAGAGCCTGGCTCCATCCTTTTTGCACCCTCCCTTCAGGTATTTGCACACACTGACAAGATGCCCCTGAGCCTTCTGTCCAGGCTGAACAGTCCATCACAACTCTCTCAGCTTTTCCCAGTGGAAGAGATGCTCCAGTCCCTTAACCATTTTTATGGCCCTTTGATGGAATCTCTCCAGCTGCTTTCTTGTACTGGGAAACCCAGAAGTGGACACACTGATGCTATTGAAACACAAACCAGACTTATTATCAATGAAAGATTTTCCAAAAGGAAAATTATTTCCTTTTTCAGTGGCTAAAAAGTTTCTGTTTTTACAGAAAGCCTTAACCAATAAATGCTCTGGTATGCTATACAGAATTCCTAGTAGGTCCTTTGCACATGGAGCACCCAAGCTTCCCCAGAAACCTAGACTGACCGGGATTTGGTATTAACTATATTTCTGCACACAACTGTAATGGATTTCTATACCTGCAACAAGGAGAGGATTTTTCTGCAAGCACAGAATGACAAAATGCTGTTAGAAGACACTAAATAGTGTTATGCACTTCTCCCTGCTTTTAGAAACAATATCGTCACACATGATTATTTTACCTGGAAGATCTTGGGAGCTAACTGATTAAATGAAAGATTAGGAATTCCACAGACAATGTCTTTGGGATGAACACAGGTCCAAAGGGCACATTGTTTTCCATTGTGTGGGCTGCATGTTCTTACAAGAGTACAGTAAGATACTTATGTGGTTTTTTTTTTTTTTTTTAAACTATATAAGTAGCTGTCTTAGCCACTGGGTAGAGCATGTCTATTTGCTGGGGTTTTTGGTCCTCTCAAAGAGCAGTCTGTTTACAGACCAGACAACAAGGTAGAGGCCTATAAGTGGAGAGGTTGTCTGTGAACTCTGTGTGGAGTCTGAAGGTTCTCTGAAAAACAGAGAAATGTCACTTTGGACAGACCTTAGCCCATGGCATTGCACTCTATAGAAGACCCTATCAATTCAAATAAAGAGTGAAATGCACACATATACCACAAGCTGTACCCTTGAGGATAAAAAAGAAGAACAGATCTGATTCTGTAGATATTTGGTAACAGTAACCCAAGGCAGAGGATGTTGTCAAGGTTGACCAGCCCTCATGTACCACATACCCTTAAATCTTTATATGGCCAAGAGCACCAAACCACAAATCAGAAAACAGGGAGCCAAGAGGACAAGAGACTCTGGAAATGGCAAGGCAGAACAGCTGTTTTGTTGCTGAATGCAGAAAGGCATTGAAAAATCCAGTTCTTCTGAGCTGAACAACTTTCCTCCCATGAAGATGAAGCTGGGTTGCTCGAAATCCACCCCAACCACTCAGCCTCTTGCTACAGGCACCATAGGGGAACAGCCATCAAGAGATGTATATAGCTGCAACCACCTCTTTTCAGAGCAGTAGAATGACAGAAAACAATAATTTCCTCTCAAGGTTACCTAAGTGAAAGCCTTTGAAAACAATGAGGAATGGAAACTGCTGCTTCAAAAATAAACTTGAAGTACTGGATGTATTTAGACATGTGTGGCGTGTGTTTGTAGCTGATTCTTAATTTTACATCAGAATATTTATATTTGGCATCATATTCACCCTGTAATATTGTCACTTTCAGGTAAGCACTATGTGTTTGAGAATTTAACAAATACTAGCACATGTAAATAGCTCAAAAACACCATATAACTTGCTCTAAAAAAAAGCCCTTAGGCATGACTTATGTTAAAGGCTTACCCATGTCTACAGTCTGATGCCATATTTTTCCTGCTGCTAATAATTTATCCAAGAGAAGCTTCACATAGAAGCTGGATTTCTATGAAATGATCTTACCTTCAGGGACAACAAGGTATAATGACTTCTGCTAGAGAAACAGAGATGATGTCCAGCAAGAATTCCACCTCCAACTTTGTCCTGACCACACAGAAGAAAAATCTTAGCACATTTAAGAAAGAATGTTACTATAGATTTATTGTTTGGCCATGGTTGCTCAGTGAAATTATAGTCAAAAACAAACCAAAAAAAAAAAAAAAAAAAAAAAAAATTAAAAAAAAAAAAAAAAAAAAAAAGAACTTAGAATAAAACAACAAAAAATAACAAGTTATCAATTCATACATAATTTTGGAACTATTCCTGAAAATTGGGGATCTTATAAGTACTCAGCAAACTTTTAAGAATAACTCAAAGTTGTGTCAGTTTGTTAGTTCTGTACAGCCTTGCATCTGAAGAAAGGAGGTTTTCTCACTATCCAAATCTAGATGAACCCATCACTGCAGGTCCCATGAATTTTCCCAGACGAGCAATCCACTTCATTTGCCTGGTGGTTCACGTGTCCAGGGGATTTCAGAACCTCTCCGCATGGGATGCACATCTTGAAGCCATCAGAAGGTGGCACCTTGTTATCGCGGCTGCGGCAGTGCCGGGTTTGTGTCCCGGGATCCCGCAAACGGCACCCGCGGCGCGGGGATGGCTCTGCTCCAGCCGCTAACAACAGGAAAAAAAGAGTGCTCTGAAAGGGGAAAGAAAGGATTCTACCGAAGTCACGGATCTGCTAACAGCAGGCAGAGACATTCTTTGGAGGCATATAAAACTCCTGACGTTCTTACTTGTAATTTGAATGCACAGAAAAACACCTGGTATTGATAAGAATGAAAATAAAAGTAAAAATTAATGCTCTTAATGCGAACTACAGAGTACAACCAGCAGTCCTCAAGGTTTTGGCTTTGGTTTGCTTTTGGTAACTGTTTTGTGTTTGATTGGGGTTTTGTTTCTTGCTGTGGTTTTATTTTTTTTCTTTTTAGGGAAAAAAACCCTAAGCAAAACCAGAGCAAAACAGAGCAAAACCTGCAAAAAACAGAGCATAGTTTCTGAATTTTTTGATGAAACTCAGAACTTTTCCATAACCACCTTGACAATGCAAACATTCCATAACACAGCAAGGCTTGCTCTCCCTCTGGCTTTAGGAGAAGAAGCAGCTACCCTAAACCTTGCATTACTTGAACATAGCAGATTTAGTTTAAAAAAATGTTGTAAATGTTTGAAAATGTGTGTTGTGTTAATGTCGATTTGTGCTTACTGTTCTTGTAAGGCTGAAAAAGAAAGATGAGGGATTGAACTTTTTTAGAGCCTCTGGCATGAGACAGTTTAAAAACTGTGATGTTAGACAAAAGTTCATTTTATTCTGAGCTGTAAAATTTCAGAGAGTGAAGAGAACAGAACTAAATTCCCGCAGGCTCCTCATCTCGGAACAAGACATATTGCAGAGGTGGTTAAACATGCCTTACAAATCAGAAGCTTATCTCAAGGTACTTCTAGGATCAAACTGGAGCACGCAAAACTGGAGAAAATCTCGATATATACCATTTTTACCCCAATAAATTATTCTTGTCCCTACCTGAACTGGAGCTGCAAACTCAGAGACACAAGATACATTCAAATTCAGACATCATGTATACTGAGCATCAAATCCTGCTTACGCTGTAAGTATACATGTACATGATAAATTCATAACCAAGATATTATAAATTATTCTATTTCTTTACAGAAAAAAAGGGAGAACAGAAATAAATTCAATACAAAAGTTTGAATGTCATAAAAAAAATTATCAAAATGCTGAGATTCTAATGTTTTTTCTTTTCAGTTTTGCTTTCTAGTAGCAACTCTTTTGTGTGGGTCACTAGCACAAACTTACTCCCTCTCCCACGATCTTTGTGGCAGAAATACTAATATCCACCAACACCAAAAAGGACAGATTTTAATTCTGCATGGATTTGTTGGTAGGAGAAGTTAGGATAAAGAACATAAAAACAGCACCATAATGCACCGTATTTAAGTTCATTTAGAAATAATTTGCATTAGTAATCCCATAAGGACTTGATCACTGTTAGCTCACCTGATGCCTCATCATTCCCATTCTACCAGAGAGCAAGTGGTACCTATCCACCTCTTCCTTCCTGCTTTTGCCTTGGTAGGGCTCTCTTGATCTCTCATTTTCCTGACTCAGTCCCAGTTAGTGCAAAGGCTCTCCTATGCCTTTGTTCTTTAAAGTTTTTTTTACTTCTGGGTCTCAACCTCCTGTCTTTCTGGAACCATATTTTCCAGAGTTTCCTGTGCTCCAAAGAGCTCTGTGTGCTGAAATGAGAAATTCCGAGGTTTTTCTGGGACCCAAGTTGAAACTTTAGCTGATGGCTGAGCTGGTCATGCCTTGGTTCTGTACCAGACACAACAGTTCTTGATAGCACTTATCTTTGGATTTGTTTCTCCAATAAGAGAGGGGGATAAAGGACCATTGGACATTTAAGCAGGATCTGATTTTACTTTGAATAAATTTTAACTTACACAACCCCACAGATTCCCTGAAGAATGACTGATATGAACTAACTGATGCAGAAAACCACTTGGTGGTGACTGTTGAAAGCCTAGTGTCACCAATGCTGTATAATCATTGTGGGCCAATTTTAATTATTGGGATTTTTTAAATAAGAATGTCAAAGAATCACTTTTGCAATAAAACCATCCTAAGTGATCTGTTACCGAGCAAGACAAATAACTGAATGAATACATCTAAAGTGGATGGGGAAAAGCTGAGACAGAAAATGCCCATTTTCCACTTCAACATATCTGTTTTCATTTTAATGCTTTAAAAACATCTTAAATAATGTAGCCAAAGTTTCATCAAAAGTAAACTTCTGTATTTTATTAGCTTGACCTAAATAACCTTAAACATGCCCTTAAACTGAGGGGTGGACAGCTTATGGTAATAATTACCATAATGACTCAATTTGGCACTTTTTAATGGAGCTGTCACAATGCACATGCTACTTCTATAGCAGCTGAATTACAACAAATCTTACTGAGTTATTATTTCATTAACTTTTTGAAGTTTTGGCAATGATTTAAATGAAAAGGTACAAACATTATGTTGTTAATCTTTGCTTACAAATGTATGGTGTTTGCCACTAAATTATAATGGTATTTAAAAATTAACTAAACCAGTTCCAACTTTAGCCCAGGAGAGACTTAATTTGAGAGTCCTCCCAGAATGATTGCTATGATCCTGATTGCACAGCAGTGCAGCTGGACACCTAAAGGTCTGGTAGGTGTTCTACATTTATCATTTAATACTCCTTATGTAGCCAAGGAGAAAGAGAAGCACTTCCAAGGGCAATTCATCCTCCTTGTCTTCAGGTAGCATGAATCAGTCAGGAACAGCATTGCTCTTTCTCTCTTTCATTTACTCATGTTTGAAGCTTTCACTTTGGGTTATTAAATCTGAGAGGATTCACAGCCACCTCTCAACATGCTGTTTGAGTCCCTACTGTCAGCTAGAACAGACTAGCTCATGCGCTTTGACACAGTGCAGGACCTGGTGTCACCTCTCCACAGCATATTATTGTTGCACACACTTCATTAAAAATGCCAAGTTCCTATTTAGATTTCTATTCCTTACTCAATGTCTTTCATCTTACAGTAACATTGTAAAAGTAAATATTATACTGGCATGGAATAAATTCCATGATGTAGTCTTGAGTCTTGGTCAATCAATATCTGCTGAAAATTTACTCCAGGGATGTGAGAACTGCAATCTTAGATACTAAATCAGTATCTATTAAAAATTCACTATTAGTTGAGTCTGATCTAGAAACATTAAACTGAAGAAAGCAATTGTCCTCTTTTGTTCTGATTACCATAAAATAGGATAAATTTCTCTTTTTTGACAGCGGAACACGTCATACAAGCCACATACAGTAAAAATTCACTTTAATCTCTCTTTTCCTGCTAATTTGGTAGTACTGCCCTTAGACTATGTATTTCAGAGGCTTGTAAAGCAGCAATCAGTTTTGTTAGACGTTGGTCAGGTGAATGGCATTGACTCTAAAACCAGTGGCACCCTCAAAAACCAAGTCTTCTGCTTTGCCCAATTTTTGCTAATCGAGCAGTGGAGGACTTGAGGGGGTCACCCCAGCTGAAGAGTTTCCTCCTGTTACCCAGAGTTGCTGTGGGGCTGCAATATTTTCTTCATACATGAGGAGAGTCTCGGGTGATGCTGTGCTGTAGCCTGTCCCAGCTTCAGAGAGGCTACGAGCTGCTGTGGGCAGGGGCCCACTTTATCCCTGAGACCACATTTCCCCCTAGTTCTTCTTCACTTGAATGCAGTCTCTAAGGCTGTTAGGACTCTGGGACAGTAAGATAATTTTTTATTAGGAAGCCAAGCATGCAAATAGAATAGAAAGAATGAGTAAAGGCTCATCTCATGTTTATACTCTTCCAAGATCTGTAGGACATAGAACAAGACTGTGTACAAGATCCATCCTACCTCCCTTTGTTAGAGCAGGGCTTACCCCGAGAATTCAGATATCCCTGTCATTGACCAGTGCTCTCATTTGTTTCAGGCCATTCATTTATGTAATTTTTTTCCAATAATGTAATTGTTGGTTTATATAATATTATCCTTTAAATGAAAGAAAAGGAATAAAAAGGCCTTTGCATATTATGTTATGATGGTTAAAAATATTTGGATGGACATTTGAAGACACTAATTATCTTACTAGTTATTTTATTGAAGTCAGCTTTCTGCAAGATTTTATTTCTGCTAGTGGACACTGACTCTCACGTCATTCATGTCCACTGAGAATTTTATAAGGAATATTTTTTTTAGATTTTATCTGATATTGTGGAGTGAAGCAATTTACATCAGTGGATGTTCAAAATGCATGACTTAAGCTTGGCCATTATTTTGGTTGGAAATATTTCAACATTAGGTTTAAAAACTGAATTGCTTCACCTGACTGAAATAGGTCATCAGAAAACAAATTTTCTGGGAATGATTGATTATCTAAACATTTCACTGGCTAGCTTTAAGCCCATATTAATCACTTGGTATGAGTTCTACAGAATCATGTTCTGAAGTATATTACTAGGTCTTATGGTAAAGTAATCTTACCAGATTTCACAACACAACCTGCATTTCTATACTGATTGTGAGTATGTGAGTGAATAGACTGCCATGGCTGAATGAAGTGAGATGTCTGACAGATCCCTGTTGCACACTGACAAAAAGCTAAACATTTCACTACACATGACAGCTGCTGAAGAGATAGACTTCATTCAGTGACATACTGAGAATTGCATGTTTGAGCATTGTCATTGGTTACTAGAAGCAAAGCTCATTTCCACAGCAATCTATTAGAAAAGTATTGTGCTTCAGGCATGGGAAAGAACCACAAGAGACCCCAGAAAAAGGCAAACATTGTTCCTGAAAAATCCTTGCAACACAAAGAATAATAGTTTTCTGGCATTTTAACTAAGTGAATTCATTCAATCAACATCTCCAAATCAGAATGAATCGTAGAATCAGAATAGTTTGAGTTGGACCTTAAAGATCGTCTGGTTTCAAACCCTTACAATGGGCAGGGACAATTTTCACTAGACCAAGCTGATCACATCCCCTTCCAACCTGGTCTTGAGCACTTCCAGGGATGAGGCACCCACAGCCACTCTGAGCAACTTGTTCCAGTATGTCTCCACCCACATAATAAAGAATTTCTTCCTAATATCTTATCTAACACTCTTTGAGTTTGAAGCCATTCCCCCCTGTCCTAGCACTACGTGCTCCTGTCAATAGCCTCTCTGCAGCTCTTTTGTCAGCCCCCTTTTGGCACTGGAAGGCTGCTATGAAGTCTCCCACGAGCCTTCTCTTCTCCAGGCTGAGCAACAACTCTGTCCTCAAAAGAGATGTGCCCCAACCCTCTGATTCAGCTTTGTGTCCTCCCCTGGACACTGTCCAGCAGGTCCAGAACCTTTCAATTTTGAGGATCCCAGAGCTGGAGTCCAGACAAAGTCTTACCAGAGCCAAGTATAGGGGCAGAATCATCTCCCTTGCCCTGCTGACCATGTTTCTTTTGATGCAGCCCAGGACACGGTTGGCTTTCTGGGCTGTGGGAGCACGTTGCTGGGTCATGTCAAGATTCTCATCCACCAACTCCACAAAGTCCTTCTCCTCAGGGCTGTTCTCAATCCATTCTCTGCCCAGTCTGTACCGTGCTTGTGTTTGCCTGTACCCACGTACTGGACCTTGCACAAGGCCTTGTTGAACTTCGTGAGGCGTGCACAGTCCCATCTCTCAAGCCTGTCTAGGTCCCTCTGGATGGCATCCCTTTGCTCTAGTTATGTCAGCCACACCATCCAGTTTGGTGCCGTAGGCAAACTTGCTGAAGATGCACCCAATCCCATGTCCATGCCGTTGACAAAGATGTAAAATGGTGCTGGTTCCAATACCAAAACCCTTAGAAACAGCACTGCATATGTCCAGCATCTTGGTCAGATATAATTTCTCCTACAAATTCCAAGCCCAATTGTAGTATGTGAAAAATTTTCTGAAGCCATTTTTCTTAAATCATGTGTAAACCAGTCTGTATCTTAAAGCTATTTTTGTTCAGGAGTGTTGTCCCTTTTTATTAGTCCAATAGTTCATTAAAAACAGTTTAATTTATGAGTCTGGAGATAATTCCCAAAATATTAATGTAACTTCTATTATTAATTCTTCCTAATAGATGATTTATCATCTCTCCTACATTACAGTATTATGCTCCTGAAGAAAATGAATGGTAGGGGACCTAAACAAATGGAATAGGGAATACTAGGGTGATACCTGAGGTTTTCCACTATTCTCTAAATATTTAGGCCTTACATAAAGCTGAAGAAAACCATGGAAAGGTTTTGGGGATCTTTTATAGGTCCCACATAACCAAATACCCAGTTACCGTTTGTTCAATCATTAAGGAATAGAGTGTGTGGCATGAAATTGAAGGATCCTTTTTAGGAGCCATATTGCATACAAGTTTCCCCAAACTTCTTCTCATTACTTTTGCAATTCTATGTGAACTTTGCAAAATCATGGCAATTTACACACACATACACACACGCACATATACACATGCACACCGAGTTTCTTTCATTGGAATATATATTCCTTTTTTGGCAAAGAGTTGATAAACTCTCAACTAATTCTTCAAACAAATGATTGCCAAGGTACCTAGTCACAGTAGAGCAGTGATGTCCAAATTTCTCATGCTATTATCTTCTCCTTCACAGAATATGAAACTTTGGACCTTTTCTTTTCCTGCTGCCATTTGGCTGTTGGTGCTAGAGGGACACAATTTTTGTCTTTGAGCTGACAGTTAAGTGGTCTTCTCTGCTGATCTTAGAGGTATCATCATTCTCTGTCTGTGCCACATCATTACTCAGCTGCAGGATAACCCAGAAAGGGGATCTTGCCTTGCTGACTCATGTACATCATCTCCTATGCGCACAAATTGTGGAAGAAATTTGTCCCTGCCATCCCAGATTCAATGATAGGAAGCAGAAAGTCAGATGATGTAACTAGTCTCTGTGTATCACCCTAGTTGAGTCATGCAGGGAAGTGACAACCTCCATGAGAAAAAAGGAAGCTGTGTCTCATGCCTGTGCTGGGTTTGGCTGCTACACATGGCACAGAGGGACTCCAGATGCAATCTACTCTTCTTTCTTTTTGTTAAATGATTTTCATCCCCAACATGTGGTGGTGTCTGATGGTTGAGCAGGCGTCATGGATGAGGACAGCAGGGTTGGATACTGTCAGCTAGGCAGTGGTGGTTCATTAGCTAACCCCTGGCACACCAGTGGAGCTGTTTTATTAGCAGTAAAAAAACACAATTGAGCGGCGCTCCTTGAACTTCAGTTGTTGAGTCATTTGTGGCTCATATCGCCACAGTTTGCTGTCTGCCTAGAAGCATCCAGGCCCCCACAGGCAGCACAGAGCACTGAAAGGTGAAGCTCTCTGCCTCATCTGATTTATGTTGTAGTCTCTGAATAGAAACTAAGCCAGGATCGCAGAGGACAGTTAAGAGCAAATGGTGGACTGGATATGAAAAATAGATCTGTATGAACAAAAACATATCTGTCTGATACTAACTGATCTACATATTCACCTTGACTTTTTTTCTCCATGGGCAGAATTTACATTTTTATTTGCCACAGTGACTCATCATTTACCTTTCTATCTTCTCTGGTAATATGAGCCATTAAAATTGATGTCACTAATAATAAAAAAAAATAAATACAAAACCACTTTCATAAGTGTGAATAAACAAAACATGTCACTGTTTTTTATAGAAATTGATAACTAGCAGGGAAAAATTATAAAACAAGAAGAGCATATGCAATATATTTAGAGAACCTTTTTATAGCATCCGGTTGCCACAGAAACACATTGCAGTAAACAGAGAGGCGAGCTCAAATACTTCCAGCTCCAGTCTGCATTTCAGGATCTGCAGTTTGCACTGCTCCTGTGACAGATACGTACTATGTGTACTGCAGTGAAGCTCTAAAAGGCCTCACTGAAAATGTAAAAATAGTCCTTCATGTGAAGGACACTTCTCCTGGGGAAAAAAAAATACAAAGACCCAACATATGAACTGGTAACAAACAATCTTCTCTAAATTGTTTGTATTTATAAGGGAACAAAGATGGTAGAAGTCTCTTTGCACTGACAAAATTTGGAAAGCACAATAAACAGAGCAGCTCTTACTTTGGGGCCAGTGCGGTCCATCCCACCAGAAATTTAGAACAATACCTAAAATATTTGTATTTCTGTCTTCAGCCAATGCTGAACTTCATTCCTTGCACCACACTGTAACTAATGCTAGGGGTGACTCAAGTCAAAGTTCCCCCTGCAGCTCTTTTGTGTTTCACTACCTAATAGGGTTTCTCCATTTTGCATGCTTCTTGTTATTTTTGAAATTTCATTCTAAGACTCAAAGTTTCATTTTGAGGGAGAGCCCTTTTTTTCCATTTCAGGCTGTAAACCACTCAGAAAGCTGATGCTTAGTATTGAATGACACTCATTGTTTAACAAAAATTCACTCTCTGCTTAGATGAAATAAAGGTTAATACACATTGGGAATTTAATCTCTCTGACAGATGTGGAGTTTGTTATTTTTCTGTTTCTTTTGGAAACGATACACCCAGATGACCCTGTGATGTGCACAATAGTAAAATAAATTCCCAGGGGTGCCTAGCAACCTTGTTCTGTCCCACAGTGCAAAATATGTCTTGGTTTGGAACTTGATAGTATTCAGAAATTACTGATGGTATCAACATGGGCAAAATTCTAGCCCAGTATTTCTAAAACCCTAGTTTTTTCTCTGAGAAAGCACACAGTGCATCCAAATTTAAACAAGCAGTTTCATTCCTATTTTCTCAGCAAAAATTTTGATGTTCAAAGGAGCCACCTAACTCCTTTGCCTCTTTCACATGGCAATGCAACCTTGGAAGAAAGTACACTGGCATTCATAGTTCACCTCTTGAACCTTTTAATGTTTTTAATCATTTTTTTATAGGCAGCCGTCAGTTATGACTCTCAGCAAAATACGGCAGATCAAAAGTCTGTTATCAAGTTATTTCCTTTATACCAGCTCTGAATGTGGTATTTCATTCTTTTATTTGCCTCTTTATAGAAATGTGCTGTAGCTTTTCTCCAAAGGTACAGCAGACTTCCACACAAAAGATGTGGCTTCTTTTCCTGCATATTGCATCAAGTGCTGCATTTTCTGTGTGGCATCTAAAATCTTCCATCATTAGACCAAATTACTTTGGTTCTCAAAGCCTTACTCAGAAAATGTAAAACATTAATTTGCTGGGAATGGAAAAGTAATTTTTCTTTTGTAAGAATACAGTAATATCATAGATAGTAAATGCTTAGCCCCGTTGCAGAATGTCACCAAAAAAAGTATTTTTCTTTGTTTGTCCTCATGACAGTGATTAGTCTTTCAGGCAAATCCTTCATGTGGATGCAGTATTTCACCTCTGGTTCCTTTCACCTCTGGTTCCTTTCACCTCTGGTTCCATCCTGTATACTACCCACAGTAGACCCTACAGGAAAAGATCTGGAGCATCTATCCATCTATTTCAGTTAGGCAATCAAATGATATTTGAATGGGTTTGGGTTACAAAATCTGGGCTGTTCACTGCTGAATACATGAAATCAACAAGAGTCAAGACATTTTTCAGTATTGGAAAATAAAATAATAGAAGAAAATATTAATTTCATATAGTGAAAAATAAGCTCACATATTTAAAAACATTTCAATTCATATTTCAACATGAAATTTTAACTTGAGCTCTTTGGAGTTATTCTCACTGACCTCTCACTGATTTGGAGTAATTCCCAACTGATTATATAATACAATTTTATTTGGGGGCTTTCTGGTCTTTATATAGAAGATGGGAAAAGGAAAAGAACACAGAACCATTGGGTAAACTCATTACCATTAAACCCGTTCTTGATAGCCTCTGCTCATTGATTCCCCTCCCCTGCATATCATTG
The DNA here is from genome assembly GCA_013396875.1 of Vireo altiloquus. NCBI lineage: Eukaryota > Metazoa > Chordata > Aves > Passeriformes > Vireonidae > Vireo > Vireo altiloquus. The sequence continues at coordinate 3,075,545 of VZRF01010678.1, read as the reverse complement.
ACATTTCAAAGCTTTGAACAACTTTTTGTTATATGTAAAATACAAAGTTGATTCCTTCTTTTCTCATGAAAATTCTGAAGTTTCCCTGAACCATTATGCTGAATCAAGACATAAGAAAGTAAAGTTCTATTTTGAACCAGTTATTCCTTTTAACATTTTTTAAAGTATCTGAATGTAAAAAGTGATATGTCAGAGAACTATAAAATATCAAATGGCACCTTTAAACTATTGGGGAAGTGATTTTCTTAGCTTCCCAATGAGACACATCAATCACTTCTGTCTATTAAAGCGCCAAGATGAAAGAGACCAAATACATTGCTTATTTTAGTATATAGCAATCTCCTTTAGATTATTTTTAAGTAACCTTTATTGCTGCCTTTGCAAAACTAGCTATGTGGTAATGAAGGCATTCAGTTTTACCACTGAGGAAAAATTTTTAAAAATCAAATAATTTTAGAAGCACATTTGCAGAACTGTGTTCCTATGGCATATGTCATGCTGTGAATGTAAGAGGATAAGAGTCAATCTAAAGGTTTTTGAAAATCACCTGCAGGAAGTCTTTGTGGCTTAAATGATGCTGAGGAATGCAGGCCACCAAAGGTTCAGTTGATAAAAGTTACTGCTTGGTATTTGATTCTGCTACTCTAGGACATTATGCATAATGTTATATACACAGGAGCAGATCAGAAATTAGAGGGATGATGGCAAGTCTCTGAACACAGACAGACCTTCCCCAGAAATTATCAAAACTTTTCAGGGTAATAAAAGCATGTAACAAACATGGCTTTATATAACTGCAATTTGAATTAATACCAGTAAATATCAAATGAAAGTGGCTTTTTCTGGAGACCCACCAGTCATTTCTTATTCATATATAACAAGGGAATTTCTCATTTTTCTATAAAATCTTCTGAAAGTTATTGATTGTGAAAACCAGATTTTTGCAGACACTTTCCCATATTCCTGTCTCTTTCATGAAAATAACAACAAAAATGCAGCTTGTGTTCTTCATTACAGTTCTCTCAGGCTTGGTCTACTTGAAGTAAACTTGGTCTACTTTGCAGTTCAAACCTAATCTGGTGAAGACTTGGTCACTCCATTATGTTTTTAACTGCAAAAACAAGGAGGGAGTATGCCACAAAGGATGGAAGGAGGTGGCTGAAAAAATACGGGAGGAAATAATATGTTGAAAAAATATGTTAAAAGCAAACCATATTTTCAGCTGTTATGCAAATAAACCTTGAAGACGGATTAATTTCAAACACATGGAAACCCTTGTAGTGATAGCAGATGCTACAAGGCCCCGCAAAAGGCTGACTGGTGTGAAAGTGGTCAGTGGTGGGGAGAGAAGAGGTGGGAGAAAAATAGGAGAGAGAAGGACAGGAAAAGGAGATCTCTCTTAAGTAATGGCAGCATTACTCCTCTGAGGCAAATTAGAATATTAAACTTACAGTAAAACAGATATCCTGGTTTTCCATGTGCAGGGCTAGTACAGCACAGCCGTGTGGGTTTGAACATGAAGTTAGAGGAGTGAAAACTCTTGGGGCCATAGCTGGGATGCCTCACTTGGCCACAGCAACCAGAAATTCCCCTTTTTTACGCAAAGCAACACACTCTCTTGCACCGAGGAGAAATCTTGCAGCTTTTGGCAGGGATAAGGCTGTTGAAAATTTTTCAAAATGAGGCTTTTCAAAACACTAAAGCAACATGAAAGCTAAGGAGACCTAGCAGACTTAAAGCCTCAGAAATACTTACCACGATAAAGAAATGTTGTGGGGGATTATTTTTCACCATCAAGAAACAATTCTCATGTGTTGTTGTCTTTGCCTTAAACAGGGTTAAGCAATAAGAACTGTCCTAGTCTCAAACCATGCTTGATTCAAAGCCTTGGTTTCTTACTTATCTATCTATGTATTTTTCCACAGAAAGAAAACATTGGTCATTACATCTATAAAATACACCATTTGATGAAGCTACTACTTGAAGTCATTTGGAAACAACTTTAACTTGAACTGCTTCCTGAGAAGGTGAAACCAGAATGTGGATGGTTATTAGGAAGCCTCGACTCAAATTTATGTTTTTACAGATAGAGCTGTAAATTGGATAGTGCATTTCTCATTTGCAGAGATTTGGAATTTACCTTTCTCTTTTGTTTTTTTACATGAAAATATTTCCACTGAAATTTGTTTCCTTCCACTTTAAATAATTATGCTCAAAAATATGCATATATATCTTTCTGGAAAAGAAGCCCCTCTCACACAAATAAGTATTTCTTCCTCTAGTATTGTGCTATCTGCAATTTTTGCATTGGATATCTGTCATGAAGGTGTCAAATAGTAACAGAATAATTCCGTGCTGAGCTTTACCTATTGTTCACACTCCCTAGGCTCTCTTTGCAAATGGGATAATTCTTGTGTGGTTGACATATGGATTAACTAGTTGAAATTTGAACAGTGCTTTCGTGTGTTACGGTGCAGCAAACACAGGGTAAATGCAAATAGGACAATGCCTCAGCAGCCAGGAGAAACAGTGAAGAAGAATTAATATTTTTCCATGAGATTCCTATGCCTCCACAGGCATAGGAAAGCAGGTGAGACTTCGGTGTCATACCTATGCAACCTTAGTTCTCTTAGCTAGTGAGAAGTGGAGATAGCTGAGCTCAGAAGGAGCATAATTTTTATTTTTTAGGAAAATGTTCCCCAGACAGTATGCAACATGTTTTGCTGAAGATCAGACTGAAAGGACATCTCATCCTAGGCTTGTCTGGGATCATTATCCAACAGCAGAAAGTAGCATATGCCTCAGAAAAAAGTATAAAACAGTATGTTAGGAAATTAACAAAGATCCTCTCTTCTTTGACACAACCATTCTTTTCTCTTTCTTTACAACCTGCACCTGACCCCATAAACCTGTTCATACCTGTGTGCCTGTTGATGAGATTGGAGCAGTCTAAGGGACTCAGTGACACTTCAGCTGCTGTGTACCTCAGTGAAACATCAATCTCTAGTGATGCCTTCTTGATTCCTCGTGTTTTTGCATTTGATGCACTGTGGGTTAGACATTCTGACAGACAACTTTGTTCCTTGCCCATATAGGGAAACTAACTTCCTTAATACAAACACAGCAGGGTCCTTCACTGGTCTTGAAAAAAGAGAATAATTCACTAAAACGTTCCAGGAGGCACTCTTCCATTCTAAGCACATTCATTCTGCAGCCTGGGAGGGAAGATTCATCTCACCTGCTTCAAGTCTTCAGGGTCGATGTTCACACCTAGGCTGCTTTAATTGACAGACTCAAAGAGACACTCACAGCATGTGATTCATCTCACCTATCTCCAGTGCCTACTTTAGCATAAGATAAATTTTGCTCTAAAGCTGCCCATTTTTCTCCGCTGACTTTAATGGAGACTAATAACCAAGGGAGTGCTGAGTGATTAGCTCAGAGGCAGGTGTCAATGTCTGGTCAAGGATGAATTCCACTCACTGTGACCACCACTTAATGAAGACATATTCAAGATAGATTTAAACCTGCAGCAGCTAACCCACGTGTATCTGCACAGATAGCAAAATGAATAGGAGAATATGGCCCAAACCTGCCACTCCCATGAGGCTGCTGCAGTAGCCCACGACCATCTCCTGGATAAAGAGTCAGTTCTCATCAGCCCTTTCTGTGCACTGGTACGTGAGAGTAGCCACAAAATGCAGAGGTAGAACTAACATATGTTGCCTTTCTGCATAGGCAGACTTGATGCACTTGTTTCTTAAAACACTGTCATGTTCTAAAAACACTGAGTCTGGAGGAACATGAATTCTTTGCACTGACATCAGTGGGGCTCTTTACTCCCCTTTGAAACAGGAATTTCCCATCTTTGCATCCAAGATCCTCAATGTTAGCAGAGGGATTAACTCAGCGTTTTCTAGCATAGTGTTTCGAAAACTGTTTAGTAAAGTTGACCCTTTATCTTACCATTTGACCTGATTGAAAATCAGATCCATAAATCTCTTTAATTGCCCTCCGGTTGTGACAACTTTCTTCAGTGACTGACTCCATGCAATGTCAGCTAAACTTGATTTAAACTAGTGCTCTACATGCTGCAGTGTGCCAAACTGGCATATTTGAATTAATGTATCCTGCATTTATTTACAGCACTTTGATATAAACACAGATGCAGAAGAATCTGTTCACAGTTTTTCCATTTTTAAGTATTTTCTTAAACCGTGTGCATTCTCTGGTGAATTTCTGTATTTCTTTACAGTGATTGCCTTTTTGAGGAGAGGTTGTATTCTTTATAATGGTAAGAAAAAACGTGAAGACTTCTGACTTTTTATATGAAAATGTTATACTTCATTAATATGAAATAGAGATCAGAGATCAACCTGTAATTTCCCTGGCTGTAATTAATTATTCAATCCTCAATGAGATATGTTTGCAATAAATACCAGAGAGTATCTGTCAAATCAGAAACTAATACTTCTGCTGCTCAGAGAGCATAAGTTCTCCCTGCTTGGGAGAATAGTACAGAGAAGTAGGGAATAAAGTACTTGATAAGGACAGAGACAGAACTAATGTCAAATTACAATTACTATTCAGGTTTCTTGCCATTTAATGAATTTTTAAAGACTAGTTGTTATTCGGTTACACATATTAAAATTCAGTAAAGCTGTATTAGGTAGTGCATACTTATCCATAAAAGGTTTATAGATGCTAAAAATATCCTTCAGTTTCCTAAATATGTACTTGGAACAGCACTGAGCTATAGCCTAAACAGTGCTAATAAGTCTTCTGCTTAAACTCAATGCCAAGACCACCAGAAGCTTTACTAATATTTAAAATTAAGCAGATGCACAATCCTTTGCAAGATAAGAAACTTATGGAATGAAAATTAACTTAGAATAACACTTTAAATCTACTCTCTGAAAAGTCCATGCTGCCATTCTTCTCTTCTGTCTTCTCTTTTTCTAGAATATTTTGTTTGGAAGTCTGAGCTGAAAAATATCACTTCCCATATTGTCATTTTTCTGGCAATCAGTTCTGCACACTAGGTAGCTTTTCTAGTAAATTAAGTATTATGCTTTCAATTGTATGGTTTGTTTAGGAAGGGAATTGTATTTTAATATGAATTAAAACTTCATTTAAATCAAGGAAAATAGATGAGAATATATAATGAAAAGTGATGGGGCTGAGGAACATAGCAAACTGGTGCTTCAATAAACTCTGGCAGATAGGAAGCTAAGAAGTCAGATGGATGAATATATGAAACACCATGTAGACTTACACCAGCTGAACCTGATAGAAACCCAATCGTAATACTTCAGGTATGACTTTTTACAATAAATGCTTTCTTGTAGCTCTTCTAGCTACAAATTTTCCTCAATCAGCATACTATCTGAATAAAAATTGGAATTATGCTCCTGTCAGTCGACACCAGCTATTTCTCTATATCTACTTCACAGATAATGTTCTATCTCAGCTCAGCTGCAAAATAAAAAAATAATGAAATCTAGGTGAACAAGTGAACAAGTGTTGGTAGCAAAGAGGCTTGAGCTTCTTCTGATGTACCTCAACCTTACCTTCAGAGAGCAGAAACACATGCAAGGTCCACAGGGGTCATGTAAAGCTAATTCCAAATAACTTATTTTACTTAGACCAATAACCTTTTTTATTAGACTAAATATACTGGAAGAAGAGTATGTGACAGACTTAATCAAAACATCCCCTTATTATACAGAAGTCATTAGAACTCAGCATTGATCTCACTGCAGCATAACTTACTCCTTTGAACAGGCAAATGAAAGAACAATGAAATGCTATGCACTTTTGTCATGGACTAATTTGTCTGTCATCTCAGTGGCAATCAATGAGCTAAGTATCACCCCTCCACTATAACTGAAGATAATTTTTGTTTTACAGACTACAGCTATCTTGCACACTTGCTGGGGCTGACAGCAGTAAATTGTGAAAATAGTTGCTCATTACCCCTAGGGATTGAACTTACAGGTTGAACTGCACTTCAGAATGTGGTTGCACTGCAAAAGGTTAAGTAAAGTAGAGGAAAGTAAAAAGTCTTAATCTATCTGATAAAAAACCCAACACATGCTTCATTCCTCTCCTTATTTCTGGCCTCTCCCTGAAGTCAGGTTGTACACATTCAGTTCAGCAGAATTTTCTCCTGTTCTCCCCATCTACCTATTCAGGCAGAAGCTATGATTTCCCGTGGATATGCATGAGGAGAAGGTACTTTCTGCATTTTCATATCCCCCATCTGGTTGAAATGCATTCATTTTGCCTAAGAAAAACTCCAGAAATCAGTAGAGTAGAAGAGCATCTCTAAGATTTAAAAAGCTGGCACCTATGACAGTATTCCTGCTTACAATCAGAACGGCAGCCTTACACACAAGAACTGAGACAATGATAGCCATGTAGTTAAGTCATAAAGGAACACATTTTCTCTATGAGGGTTAATAAACACAGCATCTCTCCTGCAGGAAGCAGTTGTGTTTTGTAAACACTCATAATTTCCGCAAAACATTGTTGTACTAATAAAGAGAATTTGCACAGTAAAAGTAACATTCCATGATATATAAATAAATAAATAAACTAATCAAATAAAGAGAACTCAATTATACCAAAGTGCTATTCTCCCCTTCACTTTTGACAGGACTGTCCAGATCATTTAGGGGAGTCTGGATTATAAACTTTTTAAAAGGTCTTCTGACATTTCTTATGAAATTCCAGCTATACCACATATGCAGTAGGGTCATTATATTTTTTTCATTTTCAGACTGAAACTCTACACTAGACAGATTAAGTAGAACATCCCTGGAGTGGTGAATTTTCATTAGTGATTATAGTGAATAGGGGGTCCTGCGCACAGACAGGACTACTTTGTAGAGGTATGCTTTTTCGTCTTCTCATCCTAAGGGTAACAATTCCTTCAAAATACCTAAAAAATATCTATAAACATTTGTTGCAATAATGAGGTTTCCTTTTTTTCTTTAAAGTTAACCCGCTGCAGAATTACAATATCAGTACTCAACAAACATATGTATAGATGTCATCCCTCTAATCTGATATTATTCAAGTGTAGAAGAATATGCATTTTTCACATCTTAATTAAATTGCAATGACAGCTTTATGTACAAGAAGCTATAATTCCTACCTCACCGTATATAACTCATACTCCCCATATTTGACTCTTGATTACTGCTCATGTTATACTCAAAAACTGCCATGCCTTGGTAGTGTTCAGCTGGCTACTATTTTTGCCTTATACCATTAGAGGAATTGCAAAAGCAATTTATACTTCTTGGAAAAATTATCTCACTGTATTAACAAGAGGCATAATTATTTGGGTTTTTAACTGCAACATAAAAAATATTTTTCAGCACCATTCAATTTTCTGATTCCACAGGAAAGGGATAAGACAGCCTTTGGATGTTTCCTGAAATAAAATCTGCCTGAAGTGATTTTCAAAGTATCCTCACTCCCAGATATAAAAATTGCATCTGATTTCTTCAGGACATTTGAGTTGCATAGGTATATATGCATATGGTTTCTAAGACCCATAGAATTTCACTCCTTATTTCTATGAAAATATAGTTCTATTACATAATAGAAACCAATAGTATCCTTTAAGTAAGTCAGATTTTAAATTAAGAAAAAAGTTTTTTGTTTTGATGGGATTTTTTGTCCCCAGGGGTAACAAAGAAAAATTAAATATTTTAGTTTTCTAAAAGGACACACCTCATTGAACTTTTTTATTTTAGACTTGTAACATTTAAAAAAAGTTGTGTGTTCAAAATCTGCCTGCACAAGGAGTTGATGAGGCTCGAGGTTTAATTTAGTTCCCAATCCACTGAATCTTGTTACTGGAAATGGTATCCTACAGTATCTGAGTGGTGTCTTAGATCTTGGCTTTGCCTGAAGACATACAGGCCATTCAGAATTATTGAAAATTATAGTGCAATTTTTCCTGCAGCAGCAGAAACAATGTTCCATTAAATACAGCATACACTGTTTATGTATCAAATGGCAAAAAAAAAGCCGTAACAATTCTCCCTGATGCAATGGAGATAACTATAGAGACCACTTCAGCATTTCCTGTATTATCGCTTATATTATTTTTTTATATGTGACTGTTTTGAAATTGATGTTTTGAGTAGCAGCAGTTCTGCTTCCTCAGCCATGCATAAGAATGAGACTCTAGTGCCCTGATCCACTGGCAAGAGAGCATATCTGAATGCAATATAATTTGGAGGTGGCCTGATTAGCTCATTTGTTTTGTCTTCCACTGTGCTATTCATTATTTCCTGAAATCCAAAATGCTGCTGTTATTCCTCAGGCTGGGAGTCAGCAACTTATTTATGTTTCCATGATGTCATTCTTTCTGTGAGCAGCTAAGCAGATTTGTATTGATGTGATGTTTTTCAGCACCCTAGAGAGTCAACCAGTAGGGCTAAATGCCACTTTAATCATTCCCTGCAGAGATGTCTAAGTCAATGACCTGAATCGTTGAGCTGTATTACTTTTTGATGCTATCATTTATTCTGTAATAAGCAGTTCAATGGAGTTGCCCTCTATAGCATCTGCCTATTCACATACTCTTCTGGGGAGTGTAATTTATATTAATTTTGTGTTATATGCTGGTTTACATTTTTTGCAGCCATCATTCCAGGTTTCCTTTCTGTATTAAGAATTATACCACTGAATTCCAGAGCACACACAACCTTGTCACCAGATGCCTGTCTTTATGAGAGTCAACTGTATATCTACTATGCATTTTAAACACAAGAATTTGACATTGCTCGTACAAAACACAGTGTTCATTGAGGTTGGTCGGAATCTGCCACGTGTTTTCAGCAGATTTCTATTTCAACAAGGAGTGAGTGTATCTGTTGCGTAGTGGAGATGAGCAACAGAGAATTCAGAGATGGTTCTGTTCTGAGCACAACAGTCTAGAGACATACATAAGATTACCTTTGAAGGGCAAAAATAACCTTTAGTAGATGACTGAAAGAGTTGTAGGGGCTTGAAACATTTGCAGGAGCATATGTCCTTCGTCAGGTCACATTCTCTCACAGAACAGATAGCACTAAAAGCCAGCGTAGAAAGAGAATAATGGATCTGAATTTGACCTGTTGAAACACTGGGTGAGTGCTTCTCCTGTCAGTCAGCCTCAAATTCCCTTTAAACTCATAGTTTTATATGCAGACAGGTAGGCTGGGAGACCTTTTCTTGTAATATGTCTGTCAAAATGATGATAATTTATTTATTATTTCAGCTTCTGACATCAGTATTAAAGAATATAAATCTAATTTTTCTGCTCTTTAAACCTTACGTAGGTTATATACGAGACCATAGTCAAAAGTATTTTTAAAAAGGAAGTAAATGAAAGCTCTAGTATTTCCAGGGAGCCTGCAGGGGAAAAATATATTTACATTGTTATGTCAGTTTTAAAAGAAAATATAATAATTTCCTGACTTTAACTGTACACAAGTACTCTCCCTGCTCCCACCTCCACCCATCCCACCAAAAAAAAAAAAAAAAAAAAAAGTGGACATTATATAATCCTGATACAAATTTTTGTGGTTTAAAACCTCTAGAATTTTCCTCTACAAATTGATATGTATATCCCAGCCTCAGATTTAAAAATGAATCCTTTTATTTGTGTCTTGAGTATTCATCCTAGCAATAGAAAGGCTGCTGCAGACTCCAAGCTAGCACGATGCTTAGCATGGTAAGATCAATAGTAAATCCAACTTGCTGGAAAAGCACTGCCAGGGCAAGAGAAACCCAGCTGCCAGGAATAACAAAGAAATTTCCAAGGCAGCAGGAATGGGAGCCAGGCTGGGAGCAGATGCAACCCCTGCACAATCTTGACAGCTCATGAAAAAGCAACATTTTTGTAATAGCCAACATTTCTCAATAATTAGTACATGGTACATGCAACTGTATTACACCAACTGGAGTCTACTCAGAAACGTGCAATTTCCAGTGGAGTATCTTTGAACATAACACCCTTTCGTTCTAGTTTTATTACTTGCCCTAACTGAGGGGGAAATACCCCAGCATCTCACTCATATACATATACATGGAAACCATCATGGGCAGCCAGATTTCTGTAGCAATCATTCTGATTTTCACTTTGGCTGAGTATAAAGGATTTCCAGTGCAACAGGCAGTTGCAGCTAGCTGTGGGGTTGAGACATTTAATTCTATTTCCCAGAGGTTGTCCTCAAGACAAAGAGCACAGGTTTGCAAGTGAGCTCTCTGGGTGATGGTGAGCAGGGGCATTTTAGGAGAACTGCCAGCTGATTCAATTAAGTGAATACAAAATGACTCAATTTAATGGTCCAGTTGATTTTTTTTTTAATTGCTTTTTTCCCTTTTTCTTGGATCTCTCTTACGTGAGGATGTTTTCTCTACCACACTCTTTTCTGAAGAACTAATTACTTAGCTTCGGATGAGTTGTGCCCTAGGAAACTTTTAATAAGACATATAATATCATTCCTATGCAGGTGGTTAGTACTTAAAAATCAAAAGGTATGAACCTGTCACAAGAAGTTCACCACGTGTGAACTATTCACACTCAAATCGTACCTGATCTGTTCTTTTATAAATGTCTTCCAACATTCTACTCAGTGTTCAGCCAAGGAGCACCCTTGTATTTGCAGATACAGTGTTTCCTTGGGACTGTTCGTTCCTTTCACATACAGTGGAAAGCCCTTTAATCAAGTTGATTGCCTTGATGTACTCCCCTAGATTTGCAGTGTCTGTGTGTAACAAAACCACTAAACACAGCACACTGACAACAAATTGGGCTGCAATGACGTTCTCTGTCCTCCATCCACATTATGAAAAGGAACAAACAGAATAGCTGTAAGGTGCATAAGCAAATGTTTGGTTTAGTCCCTAATATCAGAACTATTAAAAAGATAATCTTTTGTTATACCATCAAGAAAATAATTTACCTTTTTACTCTTTTTTGTACTCTGTACCATTTTTCTTGGAATTTGATAGAATTGTGTAAGAGTACTTCTGTAGGAAAATCCAGCCAGAGACAAGAGAACGACTCAATACGAGCTATGCATCTTGCTCATTTATTGTCACTCATCGTACATATTTATAGCTTGTTACATTGTTCACGTGCTATAGCATAAAACATAATTGGTTAATAGCCTCTGTTCATGTGCCCTAAGTTTAGCTATCATTGGTTAGAGCTGAGGTGCACACATGGTGCAGACTTCAGCAATATTTCTTTGCTACCACAAAAGCCTTGCCAACTTTTCCCCTTATCAGCTCTACAAAGACATTTCAGTAATACATCTGTTGCTCAGGTTGTGGGGTCAAGGTTAGGATTGAGCATTCCATGGCCTCTATCTTCTAGCCTTACATACTTCATGCTCAGAAGATGTCTTCAGATCCACAAAATCTTAATTAAAATTAAAAGTATAGAAATATTAATTTTGGGAGCATCTTCATATGCCAAGGAAGATAATAGGTCAAGTAGGTCCAATCTGCCTTTTAAACCAGGAATTCGCAAATCTTCTTTAGATTCTCACCTGTAATTGAATTTCTTATCCTGTTTGGCCATCAATTTACATTCTTCACTTAATTTCAATGCTTCATTTCTTATATCTCCTGCCCCCAGGTATTACTTGAAGCATATATAACAAAGTGCAAACTTACATAATCAATTTTACAAGTCTATTTCACTCTACTTTCAAGGCAGGGTTTGACTTCAGTCCCTCTCCAAAGGCCCGCCTTTCTTCCTGCTCAAACTACAAAAAAGTCGGATTTCTAAGGAGCTGGAGCCATCTGGTGTCTGCCACTTACGTAACACATTGCTCTAACCTGCTTTTAAAAAGACATGTAGCTTTAATACTATAACCTTCTGAAATAATTAATGTTCTTTCTTTTTTACACACACCTGCCTCAGTGATTAAAAATATTTTTACATATTCTTTGCACTTTTATCTCATATTCTTAAGATATAGAATTCAATAAAGCACTTTAAGCTCCTTAATATCTATTAAGTGAAATTCAGACTCAGAAGGACAAGTTGGAAAAGGAATAAGGAAGAGAAAACCCACCTTGCCTTCTAAAAGGCATTTTATGACATACTGCTTCATCATGACAACACTTAATCAAAATCATGAGACATTTTCTCTGAACTAGAAAACCGAAATGAAAACATCAGTTAAATTGTTTTGTTTCTGCACTGGAATAAGAACCACAAGCCACATGAATGGGTGACAGAAAATATCAAAACTAAGTAGAATTTATTATGAGGAAAAGAAGCAGTTTCCAATTTTTTATGACAAATAAAACCAAAATGAAATTAAATGAAGATAAAATGGTGAAGAGTGATATACTCAGAAGCCCAGAACATCAAAAATTCTTTAATTTTTAGGCTCTTAAAATGGGGTTTAAGTTTCTTTGGCACATAATTAATTTTAAGTTCTCTGAGGGAAATCTATATTCTTAGTTCTTGTATTAAATAAGAGCCTCACTTACAGCCTCACTGAATCATCATCTTTACCTAAAATTCCTTTCTCTTGTAATATTATTCAAAATGTAGTGACTCAAGCTATGGTCTTTGCAAGGCCCACTATGTACTCTAGAATTTTAAATAAATTAAGAGGGATGTAAGGAAAGGAAGTCTAAGCATTTTTTACCACACACCTTATGCACATCCTACAACCATAAATTTGGTGCCTTTTTTTTACTGTTCTTCTCAGCCATGTAGGAGAAATAAGATATCTAAAGAAAACTCCTGACAACTGCCTTGCTTAAAAAAAAAATATATATTTATAAAAGAGAACTAAATAAATTACCATGTCCCTTCAGGTATAGTAATTCATCAAACCATAAAATATTTTCTACATTTTACCTGTACTTCTGCAGTATACTAATTCAGTTAAACATTTAGGTTCCATCAGGTATTTGGTTTTATAAATAAATAGAGAAATCTGAAAAACTATTTTCAGCTGCATACTGCTGTCCAAACTAACCAGGCACAGTAAATTAATCCCAACTGAATTCTGTTTTCTGGATCCTGGACTCTACAGAACCAGTCTATAAAAAAATTCTGTTTAATTTCCTTTCCTAAGGGCTTTCTTAGCTGACCCACCACATTCAGGCCCCCAGCTGCTGGTTTGCAGGTGACAAAAGCACAAACATGGCACGTGTGGTGTGTGCAAGCGCATCTCAGACTCAGCCTGGCCAGACACTCAGCATGACGGGCAAGAGCTCCATTCCAAAGGACTCTTTTGTGCTGTGTTTGTGTCACCTCACTGGCTGCAGCATGGTGAAGACACACCTCATCAGCTTGCATTTAACAAGCATGCATGGCAGCAGAAGCCCAGCCAAGGGCACACAGAGGCCATGGCAGCCCACCTCCATGGCCAGTTTGAATACTGTGTGTTTTCCAGCCTGCACTGCCTTACTGCCGTGGCTAAAGGCTTACTAACATATGCTCAAGTCATGTTCCTTGCAATCTGCAGCATTAAACTCTGGGTATGTGGAATGGTGTCCCATCCTCAAAGATCAGTGATGCTGGTGCCCAAAACCAAGCAGGAGGGTGCATATCCCCTTCCCAGGGGAGAGGGACAGGGGCAGGGAGCAGGGCTGGGATGAGGAGGGGAAGAGAGAAGTAACCACCGGGGCTATGAATGAGACTGTAACTTTGGAAAGCCCTGAAAAGGGCTACTGCCTCTCAGCCAGTCAACCCCCACTGCCATTGCAGTACCCCTTTCCCAATTGCAACCCATTCCTCTTATTCCCCTTCCCCATATTACCCATCTATGGACAGGGACTCCTCTCAGTCCCTCCCACAGCCCCATCTGAGCCACAGCGACTTCCTTTCAGCAGCCTTCACCATTTTACCTGCTGCACAGTCTGCCCAGGGATGGCAGGGACATGCATGTGGGCTGGAGATGGAGGAAACCTCCTGCTGTCAGCTGCTGTAATTGTCTACAGACTTCATCAGTGATTGTCACCTCTCTGTAAGTTCATGCATTAACCTTTGAAAAAACTCCAATTATGCTTTTCTTGGAAAGGGAGTGCAACGATATAAATTATTTAATGGCTCTGGTAGATTCTTGAACCAATATTTTATCAATTATTATTACCAGTGTGAATAGTGTTTGTGGTCTTTCATAAACAAAGACCCTGACTACGTGCTGAAACTCAAAACTTTGTGCTTAATTTAATCCCTGCCACAGGCAATTTCTTGTAAGCACCAACCAAGCAAATTAGGGCCCAAGGGTCTCTCTTGTAAGATAATATATCCTACAGTATAAGGCTGGGCAAAATGATTGTTGATGAAAGGTCAGTTGTTCACTGCATCGTTTCTGCCCTATCAGAACATGATGAATAGTTGTTTATTTTCATTAATAATGGACACAAATTATCATTTTTCACCAAATTTTTCTAGCATAACTCTTCTAATAAAATATTCTCTTAATTGTGCATTCAAAAAGTTATTAATCTCTCTTTAAACTATAAGCTTCAAAACTGATATTTTCACATGATGGTATTCATTGCTTTTCAGCTGACTTACAAAATAAAACATGCTTCAATCTTTCTTGAAACATATGTTTCTCTGTGAGATCAATGGCAACTCCCTGTACAGGAGGTGTATGTGGGATACATTTTTTTTTTGGTCATTTATAAAAAATTTTAATATTTATCAAGTAGGTAATTGTTCATTTAAAACAAAATTTCCATGTATTTTAGATTAAACTTGACTGTCTTTTGACATGACACAAGTCATGTGACTTGACTTCACGTGGAAGGTGATTGTTAACATGCTTCTTTTGTTTGTTTCATCCTTTAATGACAACTACAAAATTATTTAAAAATTATAATGTTTGACAGAACTACTTTCAATTCCTCCCCCCACAAAAGACAGGAAATTCAGTTAAAAAGTCAGTTTTGATGAACAATATTCCTTTATGTCTCCAACTGACACATGCTCTTGCATAAAATTTGGATCTGAGAAGGGTCTTAAATATGGATAACAATCCTCTTGAAGAATCCTCACTCCTTCATGGTAAAATAGATCTGAATTATTTTATCAAAATTTTGAAGCAAAGGCTGTCTGGAAATTTGAGATCTGCAGTGAATAACTGGTTCTTGCTGCCACTTCTTCACCTGATATTCCCTATAGGTGGGCACAGGAACTCCCTGACTTTTAAATTATTTCCTCATTAATATTTTTAATTCAGGTTAACTCTTGCTTCTGTGGATCTACTGAAGCTTCCTTATCCTAAAATTACTTAAGAGGTTGGCTACATGTGAGCTATTTTTGTCAAGACTCCATGAAGCCTTGAAGAACAACCTTACCATTGTCAGCTGTTCTGAGAGATGAGAGTTCTGCGGGTGACTGAGGAAGAAATGTCAAGGAAAAAAATACAGTCAAGAAAGGCTCTGACCACAAGTATGTTACTTTTGTAAAAGAAATTGCTTGGCCACCTTTGTAATAGTAGTCCAGGTAACGACTGCTAACTGGATCACATGTGGTAGGAAAAAAAGAGAGTGGTCTGGGATGGCAGGACAAGCAGGGACATCAGCAGCTGATGCTTGACTTCTAAGTTACAAAGAAATAAATAGGGAAAATAACAGCCTCTTTATGGGAAGATACCCCCAGGAGTCCAACGCAGTGCAGAAGGGAAAAAAAATATATAATAACTGAATCAGGTCACTTAATTCCTCCCCAGAGGTTCATTCCAGATGAAATTTTGTTGGCAGAAACACACTTTCATAAAATATTTACATACATAATTGATTTAAGGCCTCAATTTGCAAGAAGAACCTGCTGTATTTTACTTCTCAGCAAGATCCTGCCTTTAGCAGAATGAAAAAGAGATGCAGAAGATTTCAGTAAAAGTGAATATTAAATGAAACACTGTCAAAATTTAGCTGATATTTCTCTACCTCTCTTGCTGCACAGTATTTCCAAGTTTATGTTGCCAATGATATAAGTCTACCTCAATTTCTCCTTTTCAGGGCCAAGTTTGATTTCATATGGAACAAAATCATATAATTTCATTATAGGATTTCACTTCACATTCTTAAAATTTATACTTCTGTCCATGAACTATATCAACATCTTTTCACCTTGCTAGGTATCTTTTTTGGGTCTCCCTCTGATTTAACTGCTTCTATAACTGGCAATTTAGCTGCTAATTAAATGTTTTTTTCTCTATCCTCTTTAACCTTTAGGAAGACAGTCTATACAATAGAGACTGTGGTTTTTCAGCAAACTATCTAGGAGAATCTAGGTCTTTAAAGTATAGAAATAGGAACAATAGGAGCAGTGGTCCCTAGGAGGAAAAGGGCTTTGAAGAAAAGAAATGTTTCTAAGCCATGGCACACAGAAGTTGCAGCAGTAACATGAGGTTGAGACTGTGTATAAACGGAGAGGGTCCTTCCTCTCCCATGCATACTCAAAACATCGAATTTCCAGGTAATCCAGGTAAGAACCATGATGTTCAAGCTCTCGTGCCCAGTTTCCCTGACATGAGTGGAAGGAAGGAAAATTATACTGTTAGGGGTTTTCTTCAGCCACAGCCAGAACTTGATTGGACAACACGCAAAGGGTTAGGAGACAGAAAGTGCTCAAAGGTCCCAAATATTGGCCAGATGAAAAAGACCTCTAGGATACCCAAATCCACACTGCATTTATCTCACCAGCAGACCCAGTGAGATTGGTCCACAAGCTGTTTTAAAAGAAGGTTAGAGTGGCTATGCCGCTGATACAAATTTCTGTGTGATCTAACCAGGAAGACTTCACTTAGAAGAGTGTGTACGTGGGAAACCACAGAGAACAGGGGCTTTGAGAATGAGTGTTGGAATGCATCTCCTTTCGCTGGGTTTTTTTGCCTCTGTATACTGGTATATGGGAATTAGCACATCACAGCCCAAGTTGCATAAGATTGGGAACAATTCTAAAAGCAGGATCCTCTTGATCACATTCCTCATTCCTGCTTTCCCTCTTCTCCACCACATTTACTCAAGGCATGTGGTAATCTAATTAGAAAGCTGAGAGCATGAAAATAAATTGGATCAGGCTCTGGCTATACAAATGCACAGCAAGCCAATGATGTTAGACTGGACGTTGCAAATTCCATTAATTGTTCATGTTATTCAACTCTTTTGTGCCGGTTTTTTACGCCACTTTCAGTTGAAGTGAAATGATTCAGTCAGGAACTGAATGAAAACCCTCTTTGCTCTCTGCTAACACTTTTTATCTGCACTCCTTTCTTGGACTCAATTTTATGTCTCCAGTTAGTCAGTCAGTTTTTACTCCAGCTGTATTACTGTACCCAACTGAGCTTTTATCCCAACAACAGAATGGTCAGACTAATTGTACTGGGAAGGCACTGTGATATACCCAGCTCAGCTATGCAGACATAGTCTGTGAATGAGATGATCCTAAAATAACTCCCACAGCAGCGACTCCTAAGGTACAGCTGACTGTGCTGCTCATTACTTTCTCTTCAGCTATTTTAACACCAACATTTGACAGGCACTTTATCTGAAGTCACAAAGATGCAGGACAGCTTCACAAAAGACCTTTCAAGGGATCAAAATATGCCTAATTAATCCTAAATGGAAGATGAATGCAAGGTTCTTCTCTTTTTCAGATATACATAAGACTCCTGTTGTTCTCCCCAGTCTCTCCTTTCTAAACACAGGAGAGCCTAATTTTATGGCAGGCTGTTGTATTATTTGTTCCTTTGGCTGGCCAAATTACAGCTGTATGACAAATGATGAGGGATCTCTTCCTTCTCCAAATTTCATACCTAAAACTGACCAAAGGGAGAGCATGTGCACAAATCCATTTTCCTGATACTGATGCTGGAGATTAAAGAAAGGCCTGTTGCATACATTTGGTTTATCCTTCCTTAGACAGGAGCAGAGATAACACATATCTGAACTGTATCTCATCACTCTTTCATCCACAGGGCTGTAGCAGAATTGCTGAATGATGACAAGCCACTCAACCTACCACCATGTTTTGCCTTTGTCAGTTCATTCAATAAAGACAGACGCAAATTTCCTAGTGAGCACTCCATATCATTCCTAGTCAGAGTAGCCCATAAAAATTAAATTATTTGTTCTGTTGCAATAATTGGACAGCTAATGAAGCAGACTGATCCTTTGGTCAAAATTTACTTTTTCTAATAAAGAAAGTACTTCTGAAAATTGAGAGGAAGAAAATTAAATGTTTCTTCTGATTTGATTTCAGGGCACTACATTTAAAACTAGACTTCTTCAGTCCTGATTATTAATAATAGGGTCATTCTCTTGCATAATAACTGTTCCTTTATTTGAGAAACTACATGTTCCTTGTAATCAAATACTTCTGTACAGTGGTGTAACAAGAACAAGTGATTGCACTTACATGCCTATCCCTGATAAAGGTCAATAATCACATCAAAGAAAGAGATACAAGAAGCCTAAATAGCAGAACATGTTCATATAGATTGCTAAGAAAGATTTTTTTAACCTTTAAAAGTGTGAAGATAACATACCCTGAAGCATCTCAGGGAAGAACTGAGATTAGGATTGACACCTCAAGTTTTACTTCTAACTACTTTTTAAACACTCATGCTATTTTTATCTTTTTACTGTACTTTTTCATAATGAGTTATGTCTGTTTTAATTGGTAAATAGACCAATTATTTACCAATCTGTGATGTACAATCTTCTTTTGTTCTTCCATACTAAATTTTGTCTTCCAAACTTTTGGCACACCAGGGGGAACTGTGTCTAGTGGGTGAAAGGATACCATGATCAGAAAACATATAAGGCCCTTGAATCCATGCTACAGAGGCCTTGGAAAGAGCTGAGGGGGAAAGTCATAACATACAGCCTGTGCACCTCAGCCTCACCTGTCCTCTGCACTATGGCATCTCATCTGCCCTCTTGTGTTTCAGGTGTCTGTTAGACTATTCCAAAACTTAATCTCACAACAAAGCATTTTTCCCCTTTGCTCCACATGACACATCTCTCTCTGGAGCATTTGGCCTTCCCTTCTGCATAGTGTGTTGCTCCCAGTCTCCCTTCCAGGAACTCAAGACACCCGAAGGTGTAGTGCTCCACAGGGAAGGAACAACACCCTGCAGCATTGTATTGCAGGCACTGTTCAAGAATGTACAGAGCTGGAAAGTCAACAGATTTCATAATTTCTAAGTTGGGACTAAAGTAGTAACAAGTCATTGTCTAAATCAGAGGGCAGTTTGGCTATTTATGTATAGCTTCCATATTTTTGGTGGTAACTTTAAAGATAGCCAAAGTAGCATTGATTTATACAAAACCCCCCCCAAAAGGTTTTAAAATAGGTAAAATTTTGTTCTATTTTTAGAACATCCACTATTTCTGTGGAAGGTTTTTCCAGAACTATTTTTTCTTGCCTGATTCACACATTTATCTTCTTTGCTTCTGAGAATTTGAAGTAGTTCAGAAAAAAAATACAGCTTTCCTTTACTTGTTTGATCTCTAACCTCCATTAACCTTTGAGACTTAATTTTATCTAAACTTTAATCCTACTGTGCTATCAACACACTAATTCTTATTAAATTTACACTAATCAGCTCTGCTTTTATTTGTGTGGAAATCATAGAAAACTCGTCACAGTAAAACAGAAGAAGCAGGTTCATATAAAATAGAAAATATTGTCAAAAGGGAAAAAGAAGAGCATCAGGGATTGTTTGGTGACTAAAAAATGTCAATACTTCTGTTAGCACAAGGTCGTTAAAGACATTCTGTAGGCTCTTTTCTCTCGTTTGAAATGTTTTGTTTAGAGAAGACAAGGAAAAATTGTAGCATTCATGAATATGGTGGAATGATGGAAACAACGAGCTCAGCATAGAGTAATGCAGAAAAACAGCTCACAATTGCCAAAAAAAAAAAATGCCTCAATTCCTGTCCTGAAATTTCTTTGCAATTTCAATGGGTCTTTGCAATACCAGAATTGGTAAGTATGGAATTACCTAGGGAGTTGTAAGCCTCCTTTTTGATGGTTTTGCGGGTCTTTTTCACTGTTTCCCACTGATCACACTCTGGAGAACAAGCTGCCTCTGGAAGTACTGAGAACACCATGGTGTGTGTTGGGTGACCCAGAGAAGCTATTCATATCTCAGGGCACTGACACAATTATTGGGCATGTTGGTGGTCTCCTTGCAGTGTCTGACTGTAAAGGGACTTTAGAGGAACTGGGAGGCTAACCCATGCCCCTTGGATAGGCATTTGCAACACATAAGGATCAATCTGGTCTCAGATCTTCCCTGTTTTCTTGAAGTCGTCACCTCTAAAATGTTTCATTGTTGCTTAGTTACCTCACTGTGATAAGACATCTTTTCTCAGTTTCTTCCATTTAGTTTCAGTGGTGCTTTTTTTTGTGTGTTATTTTCTACTTACCATGAATTTCATTGATAGCTAACCCACAGAGCCAGAAGCTGTGAAGATTAAAACCAAGTTTATAATAGGAAGAAAGAAATAGTGAAAATAGTGTTGGGCTTTGCTTGCAATGATATTTATGACTAGGAACAAAATGAAGCAGTCCTCACAAACAAACAGCCTTATCTGCATTTTACCTTATGACTTTGTTGTTAAAAAGTTAAAGGGAAATGGTATGAAGTTGTCTCAGGGGAGGTTTAGGTTGGAGATCAGGAAAAGGTTCTTCACCCAGTGGGTGGTTGGGCACTGAAAAGACTCCCCAGGGAAGTGGTCACAGCACCAAACCTGACAGTTCAATAAGTGTTTGGACAATATCTTCATGCACATGGTGTGACTCCTGACGCTGTCCTGTGCCAGGCCTTGATGATTCTTGATGATATACGGGTCCCTTCCAAATCCAGATATTCAATGATTCTATGATTTTAAAGATAGTGGAATAATGGCTAGAGTTTAAGACAGGCTGGCAAATAAAATATCCCTGAACCATCATTAGGATTTTCTCTAAAATATGTTCATTGTTAAATGAAGCTGAACTGCAATCTAGAAATCATTTTCTACACTTATCTATTGTCAAATACTAAGTACAAATTATATCCCTGATTTTATTTCCCCTTCATGATTTTACTTGAATATAGTGGCTAATATATGATGATAAAAAAAGGAAAATATGAAACCCAAATTTCCCTTTGCAAGTTCAGATACAATTCCTGACATTTTTACATTTCTTTGTTTTGCTATAGTGCTATAGAACTAGAAGTTTCTGAGCCAGCTCAAATATGCCCTTGCTGTGAGACAGCTAAAGCAGTATTCTGACAAAACAGACACCAAGTGGGAAGAAGAAGGATGAAAGCCGTGTTTCCATGGTTAACACAAGGAGCTGACAGGATTAGAACACAGTTCTTCCAAGTCTCACTCAGCCCTCAGGCTTCATAAGTTTGTATATAGGAACGGAAATTCTCACTGTATTGACTAAAGACAACAAATTATTTCAAGCTTCTGTTTGGTTTTGACACAGTAGCAATTTTAATTTTTCCAACTGCTGGTAACACAGGACAGAATGTACTCATCATTTCTGAAAATATGTGAAATGCAGAAGTAGCTGGTTGAAAAAATGTTGCCATTTTCCATTTTTTCAAAATCAAGCACTTAAGAAGGTCTAAAGCTAGCCAAGTGTGTATTCAAATATCTATGCTACATGTGAAGTCAGTAGCAATGTTCATTTTGCCAAGGTCTGTCTGTTCATTGTGCATGAAATGAGATGAGGAATAAAAAGTGTGTTTTGGCAATGAGGGAGAAAATGCCATCTAAAAAATCCCCAAGTACAAAATAGGCCCCTGGGGAAATAAGCAAAAAGAAGTAAGCACTTCATGCACTTTGCAAAGATGCCTGGATTTTCTCATGACATGCTCTTAAGAGATGTACCAGGGTCTTATAGTTCTCCCAAGGAAACTCCTTTAGCTCGGAAGCTGCTACAAAACCCATTGGGAGCGAGTCCCTCTCCTATGATGAGCTCTTCTTGGGATATGAGTATCACAACCTGATTTGAAGATCTAATGGCTAATAATGTCAGAGCAGGAGAGGAAATCTGCAAATGGACATTCAATACGACATTTAAGCAAGTGTTGGGAGTACAGAAAGGCTCTCAAGTGCCTCACAGCACAACAGCAACAGCAGCATGATCCCGGGCAAAAGAGCTTTCAGATCTGTAAGGAGTAAATTAAAGGTACAGACTTCTGATTTAGAATTTGCATCTTACAATGTTGGAAGATGGAACACATGTTTTGCTACTATTTCTGCAACTTAAAAATTAGTAGAAACCACAAATGAGCAAGAAAATAAACTTATGCTTCATAATTAAGGGGTATTTGGTCTAGGCCCACACATTAGGCCCCTTAGAGCCTTAGCACGAACTAGCCCAGTAAGAGAGCAACTCGCCTTCTCCACCCAGTATTTTCTTGCTCATATAATTGACCTTATTTTTGCTTTCTGTTTTGACTGTGCTTCTGATGCATAATGTAGAAATGGTCTTTAATTCACAAGCAAATAAATACTGTTTAAATAATAAAATATTTAAATATTTTTAATAGTAAATTTATATCCTACCATACAAGTTTAATAAAAACAGTTTACTAGGTATTTGAGAACACACCTTTATTTACAGGAAATTATAATGCACTGTGATTCCTAATGGTTGTAAATTTCTTTCTTAACATCAAACTAAGACATTGCAATTATTATGAGGTTTAAGACCCAACTTTCAGGATATTTTCTGTCCTTAGCTTCATTGACTTTGCTCAACTGTTTTCTTTTGCTAGACTTCATATGCATACATCTTTCTATACATTGTCTGAAGTTTATCCTCACAATGCTTTTAGCTGCAAGCAGAAGTAAACTTCTGAAGTAACTATCCCAGTGCCTCCATTTATTGTGCCAGGAAATATTTGGAGTACATGAACTGAATTGCCTTTAGGAAAAAAAACCAAACAGGAATAAAATCTTCAAGAGTCCACATAGTACACTCCATCTGTAAATGGGAATTTAGAGAATAAGACCAGACTAGAACTAATCCAGCATAAAAATAAATCATACCAGGAATGAGAGTAGGTGTCAGGCCATCAGCAGCTGATATTTTTCTCTATGATTCTACTCTTAACGCCAGCTAGTAGAGATTTACATTCCAGATGCCTCAACGCAGATGATATCTCCCTAATAGTCCATCCCATGAATTTTGGTTTAATATTGGCTCTTGAAAGCACTTGTTGAGAGGCAGAAAACTTCTTTGGCTAAGCAGGCCTTTTCCCAGGAAACCTCTAAAAGTTGCTAGATCCCTATGCAAAATGGTTTGTAATATGCTGTCTTTCTTCTCACTGGAATTGCTATTGCACAGCACCACAGAAGGAGAGGCAGGGGCATTGTTCAAGGAAAGCTGATGTCTCACACTACCATTACAAAAGTTGCAATGTTTACAATGTGTTTCCCATTTTTCATTTCATTCATCTCAGCTGATATGTCTCTCTTTCATGAAGCTGATAATCTCTTTGTAGAGGAAAACCTTGTAGTTTTGACAGACAATATTTGCTCAGTGCCAAAGGTTCCCACAGCCATCAGGGTACCTCAGGCAGCTGAGACTAATGCACAGCAGCACATAGGCAAAGAGTATGCAAACATGTTCTGTAGCCAACATCACCACAGAATCACAGAATGGCTTGAGTGAGTAGGGATCTCTAAAGATCATCTAGTCCAAGATCCTGCCATGGTGGGGGAAGGAATAGAACAGAACATAATAACACAGAATAGAATAGATAGAATAAAATAATCACAGTTAAAAGGGGCCCACAATGATTATCTAGTCCAACTGCCTAACCAACTTAGGGCTGACTGAGTTGAAGCACGTTATGAAGAGTATTGTTCAAATGCCTCTTTAACACTGACAGACTTGGGGCAATGATCACCTTTCTAGAAAGCCCGTTCCAGTGTTTGACCATATTCTTGGTGAAGAAATGCTTCTTAATGTCCCTTCTAAACCTCCCCTGGTGCAGCTTTGAACCCTTCCTATGCATCTTGTAATTGAATCCCAGGGAGAAGAGATCAGCACCTCCCTCTCCACTTCCCCTCCTCAGGAAGCTGTAGAGAGCAATCAAGCAATTCTCAGCCTCCTTTTCTCCAAGCTAGACAAATTCAAAGCTTTAGCTACTCCTCAAAAGACAAATCAGGTCAGGACAGATCAGGTTGCTCAAAGCCCTGTCCATTCTGACCTTGAACACCTCATCTCTGTCTGCCTTAAAACAGCCAGGTTCTCACTTGCAACTGCTTTGACTACAAAGAACTTTAGGTTCCCACTTGTCTCCCTGTTTTGAATGCATATGCATACATCCTCTTAAGCAAATGTTCAAGAATGGACAAGGCAGGACATGGACAAGACACAAATTCTTTATGTAGACATAGTTCTGAAAACACTCTTCTGAGAGTGAATAAGGACTGGTTCTCTAGGTACTGATGCAAACCACTGTAAATGCACAGTTTAAAGTTATGTCTGGTACAGCCTTGTTCAGGACAAGGTTCTGAACAGGCTGACTCTGATAGAAAATGATGTCTGACTTTTTTAGCAGCTCTGTGGAGGTTAATGTAGCCCTTTCTCAGTGCCCTTTGCCATGCACAAACAAATCCTACATGCACTCTACTCTGTGCAGGGTCCTGACCTGAGAGAGCATCCAAAAGAATTTGTGCTGAAAATTGACAAAGCTGGCTCCTGAGAAGGAGCAAATGCAAAGCACAGGGAGAGAGAGAATTTGGCAATTGAGGACTGTGTCTCATGGTTTTATGATCTCACATCTGTGTAATTTTCTTTTTTTTTTAAATACAGACATTAATATCCTAAAAATATTTGGGGGAAAAAAGGGGGAAGAAATGTGCTGATTTTAGCCGAGTTTCTCTAATATGTATCTCTGTCTGGTGGATTTTAGTTTCTGATAGGTTAATCACAACTGGACTGTGAGGAGCAAAACAAGTCCATAGCAGGAATGAGTAAACTGGAAATTATTAAAAAGTCACAAAGCTCTGTATCATTTGTCCTTTATATGCAATTGATAAGCTTGGGTTATCAGTTTCACATTTATGAAAGTATGAAGACACCTGTCAGAAAACAAGATTTCAGAGAACTCTACTTCCCTCACTTGTCCTCTTTGATTCCTTTCTTTCATTTTCACTAAATTAAAAAATATTGCTTCCCTTACCTTATGTAGTCAAAATGACTGGTCATTCATCTTGCTGCATTCTTCTAACTTTCTTTTGAGAAGGTTGCTTTTAGGGAAACTTCTATTTCTGACTCATACCTCATTTCTCAAAAGTGGCTGATGTGAACCATAATATGTAGCAACCTAATTTAGACTCACAGGCTTGTCATACTCTCTGTCCCATATTTATTTCAGCATCACAAACTTATAAAAATACAACTGTCACTGACTTTGAAATGTTTTCAGGAGCTCGATCCTCTAGAGCAGATCAGCTTCTTTGGAGCACTGTAGGTAGGAACTCCAAATACAAAAGCTTTACATTTTACATTACAAAAACAGTGCAGCATGTTCATTCATTGTGCTGGGGAGGATTTTCTCATTCCTTTAATTCCTGCTAGAGCATATGCAGAGCAGTTGCTGATGGCCTACTCACACGTGTTAATTAGCAATCCCATGTCACACTTCACAGCTATGAGGACAAACTGATTCTCCAGATCAATCTGTGCTGTTGAATGCTGCCCTGATCACTCTGACCTTGCTTCCTGTCACATTGTGGATCTGAAAGGCGAGGCTGGCTGAAGTAACTACTGCACACATGATCGGGAGGGTGACTTTGTAATCCATCAATACAAGAGCTGCTACAAATCTGTGATGAAGTATGATTCGTTCCTTCCCAACATGCAGACTGTTTACTTTTAAGATCAGCCTGGTTTTGACTTGTCCAGAAACAGGCCATGTGAATAAGGCAAATGCGGTATAAATCACTCAGAAAATTCCAAAGTTATTCAGAGTGGAAGATTTTTCCCTAACTCCATAGCCAATTTCAACACAGCTCCTGCAGAGTTCTAATAAACATTTCTGCCCTCTACCGGTGAGACTTCTACTGCATGATAATTTATTTCTCTCAAATATTTAGGTCTATATTATTTATTTTAATACATTTTATCCTGACAACAAAAGTTTAATAAAAATTAAACTTCGGCTTTCTATTCTTTAATTGGTTTGACTACTACTCAAATATTTAATGTAATTTGTTCTGCTATGTCAAGGTCAAATACCTATGTCTGCTGTCACATATAGATAGCATTGCTTAAGGTACTTAAGCTCTGATCAGAGTGCAAATGACCAAGACTCATGATTTTTGATACCTAGATTTTGAGTTTCATGTCACATGATGCCTTAGAGAGGCTGATTTTCTAAGTATGGACATTTTGTCCCTTCAAAAATTATGGTTCTTTGCTCTTAGGAACATGTTCCCATTTTAAAATCTAACTTGTGCTCTCCTCTGGATTTGCTAGTGATTTATGAATGGACAGTAATTTGTACACAGATGAACATGGAATGTCTTCTTTTAATTGTTGAATGCTATTTTTCTTTTATTATTAAAAATATTAAGCTACAGTAGTGAAGAGGGGAAAGTAAGTTTAGAAATTTCGGCAGAAAAAGAACATGACACTTGGAGTTTCAGTGCTCATTTGCAATGCCATGATTTGGATGTCAATGACCAGACTTGATATTCTTGTGGTGCTGGTGATGGGACCTCTCTAGAACTGGCTTTTTCAGAGCACCTACAGGCAGGATCTAGTTGGAAGTTTGTCTTTAGAGATGTCCCCCGAGGTTCAATATTGGGACCAGCACGGGTAACAAAGACTACCAAGGTACTCCTCTCTTATAAGGAGAAACTGAAGGAGCTGGGCTTGTTCAGCCCTGAGAAGCAGTGACTGAGAGGGGAACTCCTCAATACATCCGAAGGGAATGTGTCAAGAGGAGGTTTCCAGGCTCTTCTTGGTGGTGCCAAGCAACAGGACAAGAGACAATGGAGAGAAACTGATGCACGGGAAGTAACACCTGAGTATGGGAAAGAACTTCTTAACTCTACAGGTGACTGTGAACTGCCACAGATTGTCCAGACAGGTGGTGGAATCTCCCTCACTTGAGGTATTCCAGAACTGTCTGGACACAATCCTGTGCCATGTGCTCTGGGATGACCCTGCTTGAGCAGGGAGGTTGGACCAGATGACCCACAATGGTCCCTTCCAACCTGACCCATTCTGTGATTCTGCAAGATGGAACATGAAGCCTTCATTATGCAAACTACTCATTTGACATTTTATTGGAGACCTACTAGAGTTTCAGATACGAAGGGAACAAACCTAGTGAGAGTAATTCTTCATTCATGAAAAATGGCAGCAACATGACCTCGTGACTCACAAAAGCGGAAAATAGGAAGAGCTTTGGTGTTTGGAGTGGTTGCCTGTCCTACACTTACACTACTAAAGTAGCAGTCAGTATTTTCTTAGAGTTTTTTACTTCACTTTTGTCCACTTGCCCCTCGCTGGGGAAGAGTTCCACTTTTCAGAAGTGGAACTTTATGTGTAAAGATGACTCAGCATTATGTCCTTGCCCTGAAAGGTTCTGATAATATATTCTGTGCTAAGATCTGGACAGTGCAAGAAAATGAGATCCCCATTTAATGTAAAAAAGTGAAGCATTTCTATTTTTCGCTCGCTTCCCAACAGAATGAAAATTCATATTGGGAAGAGAACTTTTGATAACACGGTATAAATGCTAACCTTTATATTGCCTTTCGACTGCCTCAGGTTAAAATTCCTACTTTACTGGGTCTCTGCTATGTATTGAGGGCTTTTCACAAATCAGGATGAATGGTATGTCTCATCACAAAGTAGGTTTCATGTACTGATCAGAAATTCCACCTTGAATCAGAGGAAATTCTTGTCAAACTTTTTCCACAAAATGTCTTTTTTTTTCCCCCCAGTACACCAATAATTTCAGAGAAAAGCAACTTCCTCAAAACTATCTGAACTAGTTATGGAAACCTATTTTTTTTCCTTTTAAAACCAGTTGGTTGCTATGTGCCTTCCAAAGTGCAACAGCACACTAGAGTCCCAGAGAACTTCATATCATATTCTACCTGAGAATTATCAACTACCACCTGGATAATAAAGATATTTCACACCAGGGAAGGGGTCATGAGGCATTTTAGGCAGCTGTTTAAAAATAAAAAAATTCTGTCAACTTGAAAAGCCAAAAAAGTCTGAAAACTTCTTTTGGATATTTTGTAATGAAAACGTTGACCAAAAGGAAATTAAATGCAATTATATATGAAATGCTGAATATGCATTTTTCAAGCCATTAGCAATTTTAAGGCAGGTTAAATTTTTGTCCTCAGCTTCTTGAGGGTGTAAATTTCATTCTTTAATTATCAATTTAGAGAAAAGGAAATAGATCATGTTTGACTGGATATATCAAATTCGTTCTACCATCCAGGTTTGTCTCCTTTGTGTTTAACATCCCCATATTAGTAAGGATTAGTCACTTTTGTGAAGTCTTGCCAGCACTCTAAATGCACCATACACAGTACACAGAGAGAACAATTCCAATGATTAGGAAAACTGAAGTGTCGAAAAACAGTGCAGCTGCAGAGACAAGGTCATGGAGACAGAGTGATGCTCTCCTTTCATCGAAGGAAGCAGCTGGAAAAATTGTTGCAACTCTTCTCTGGGTGTTTTGTAAGTTTTCTGAGAGAAGTGCCTGCTGCATCCCCAAAGTTCAGCAGCACATATATTGCTCAATTTAAATGCTTTTTTACTATTAGTATGTGATATCCACAATCATCATCATCATCGAGCATGTGCAAGGCTTTAATAGACAAAAAACCCCACTATGACTTCAGAATTCATTATGGCTCATTCCTCAGCATAACTTCAGTAGGACTGTACCTTCCTCTATTGCATGCATATATCATGGTAAATAAAAAAATATTATTGGAAGGAAAGAAAGGACAACACAAATCATGGTAAAGTACTGATAAATTGCTTGAGAAAGAGGCTAAAAAAAAAAGAAGTAGATATGGGTACATGAACAACAGGAATTCCTAATACAGGAATCCACTGCAACTGAGCCTGAATGGATGTGACGAAGGGGAAAAATTTTGTGCAAGTTTGTAGACAAGAATAAGTCAGTCAATAAGACAAAGTTCAGGACCAAAGCTGAAGTGAAGGTGCTTTTTTAATATATTTGTTTGTGTGTGCTAATTTATTATGTTTTATATCTATGCTCTCTCTTTTGCAGAAAGATGTCCTCTCCAAGATGCTTCTGCTCCAAGTGACTGAGCACCATCCAGCCCTGCCTGAGCTGCATTCTGTCACTCAGAAATACCTGAGAGCCCTCGTTCCACTGAAGCTCACAGAGCCTCTCCATGTGCTCATGGCACCAGACTTCAGGACCCCTCACAGAGCAGCCTTCATTTTGGAGAATCTTGTGGAGAGTGAGCTGATGAGTCTTACGAAGCCATGAATGCCTCAGGACACCACTTCCCTGCCTCAGCACGTCCTGCTAAATGTACCTACCTGCAGGGTCTTGCTGAGTACACCTGCACAAGGAGCAGTGGTGCTTTTATTTCCAGGCAGGGCTGAGGGATATGGCTTGGGGTCAAATATAGTTTCAGTTGATTGTATGAACTCCCTGCAAAAAGAAAGGGAAGTGAAGCTCAGGAGGAGATGTAAGGAATGCACTACTTTTTCAGCTGCCACCTTTCAACACATTTGATGATCTCCTGTGTATAAGACTCTCTCCTCAGCCAAATACTGTGTTCTTTTCATTTTTTAATTCAATGACAGCAACTCCCTCTGTTAAAAATCATGGACTTATTTGTAACACATCTTAAATGTATTAGCAGGGCAGAACAGCCTTTGTACAGTTCTTAATGCCAGGGTTTGCTAATTTTTCATAATTTCTAAGTTAAGCATTTAGAAAACAAGAAATATAAGATTTCATAGAAGGAATAACTACATCACCAATTACCAGAGAAAAAAATATGAATGAGGGAGAGGGGGGAAAAAGGAGAGAAGGAGATATTACAACATTCCTTGAGTTGTAAATACTGTAGATACTTGAAAGAAAAATTAGTGAATCAAATATGCTACAGCCCAATGAAAAATTAGAAAGAAAATAGTAATAACAGAATTGTAATGTTCAAGCAACAATCAGTTATCTGAGAACTTTCCATGACGACAGGGGTGCAGGTGTTTTTTTTATAATCCTCACAGCCCTGACTAGCAATAGCAGGTTTCCAAAATGGGAAATGTGTGCTCCTAGCACAGCTCTGGCCACAAAATCTCATTGTATCTTTCCAAGTCCAGTTGCTTCTAACAAGACCTGAACTGAAAAAACACACTAACTTGAAAATAGTTCTAAATATTATCCATTAATTTTATATCACCTGACACACCTGAGTCACTTGTCATCAGTCAGGGACACAATCAAGGTCCCATGCCTTGCAGCTTCTGCCCTGTAGAACCCCAGACTCATTCACCCTGCAGCTCTCAGGCCAGCCCTTGTCTGAGTTGCACACTTCTTCAGCGTGATTTTGTTCTCCATCTGATTGCATTGTGTTGTTGCTGGAAATCCCTCTGCAAGTTCTTTCACTTTTGAGGATAAGAAACAGGATCGTGGGACAGAATGGACCTGCCAGAAGTGAGCGATGTAGTTTATCAGGTCAAATAGCCTTGACAACCTCATTTATTAAAGAAAAGTTCCTCTGGCTGATTCCCTCTTTCCTGACACTGTCTTATCTTGATAAATGGGATGTAAACCTATCTGTTAAAAAGAAAAATATTTTAAAATATATATATATTTTTACAAATATACAAATTACTGAAAGTATTAAGTCAAATGAGAATGAGCACAGAAACACACTTTACCAAAACATTTCTTGCATCTGTATTTTAAGTTAATAATCTGGCTCCCTATTTCTATCCTATTCCACTGCAGTGAGAATAAATAGCCTTTTGACAACTGAAAAAAAAAGAAATATATAAAACTGGAGTTCTATTCAGCAAATAGAAAATAAACTAGTGAACTTTTTATATTACATAGTCTTGATGAACTAGTTGTTCAACCTGACACCAACTGCAGTTGGGTACTCATAAATACCCTTCACACAACATACTTCTTTTAACACTATTATATTTTAGAAGCCACACCTACACCTTCCAGAGATACCCATAACTGGAAACTAGAATATTTTTTTCCTACACCTTGACTTCTTGTCCATGGCTCAGGACATCCCTTCAGCATATGAAAAATGAATAATGAATAATATAACACTTGCTAAACCCAGATAGCATGAAGAATCAGACAATGTCTTTGTGTTCTGCCTGGTTTATCACACCTTTCTTGTGGCAGCATCACAGATATGATACACAGACAGCTGACAGCCTGAAAAATGTCCTGAATGTCTGACCAAAAGCCTGGGGCAAAGATCTTCACCTCACACTGTTAGAGGGATAAATAGTCCATCTGCATGTAGGCTCATGGACACCTACTGACATATTTATGGAGATAAGTAAATCATTGTTAGTGTAAAACTGACTGTTAGCTACTTTCCACACCCTGAGCAAAGGGGCCAGGGAACTTTCTCTTTTTATTAAATGTGAAGACTGAAGTGTCCACATTTAGCCTGCGCAGACAGAGTAAACAAACAAAGAAGTTATAAAACCATAACTCTTTTAAAATCAGGAGAAGACACTGCTTTCCTCACCTCAAGATGTTTAGCTGTTATAGTTTTCAGTCAATCTCATACACCTGGGATGCTTGAACGTTGCTATATCTGCAAAGGTCTGTGGATGGCAGGGCAGGTATCAAGTCCATCTCTACATGTGATTGGCTGTGATGGAGATTTCTTGCTGATCATTTCAGAAATCAAGGTGTGTAGAAACCAGCAGGAGCCATAAGGCTTGCAGCTAAATGATCATAACAATGCCTGACCAGCAAAGGGAAGGACGGGAATCTCAGAAATGGGTGGCAGTGCTCAGGAGTTCACTGTATACCCAAGGGAATTAGAATGTGAAAGTCCAGCTTTCGGTGGTTTTTGGTGGTATCTGAGAGCTGAGCCTGAGTGGAGAGGCTGCAAGTGTAGCAAATGGCATGAAGTAGGCAAGAGCAACAAGAGCTACTTAATGACTGCCTTTCCCTACAAATCAAGTGGAGGAGACAACCAAATACAGCACTGTTGGGTCCTGGCACAGCTCTCTTTTGTCACAAGCCCCTCTGTAAGGGAGAGATGATGGGAGCAGGTAATGCATATCCTTCTTAGGAGCAATGAGGAACAAAGACACTGAAAATTCAATGTAGCTTTACGTTCTCCCTCTGCTTTTCTCTCATCAGTGAAAAGCACCCTGCTCCCTTCTCCTCCCTGCTGTCCCATTCTTTGATGTAATTCCACTTGTGGAGATGAAAAAAGACCAGAGATGCTCTGGTCCCAGCTATGACCAACAGCCCAGTACTTCAAGCTGAAAATCACAGTCATTACAGTTTCCCTTGCTGTCTGAATCTCTCTCAGACACAGACTAAGCACACTTATTCACACACAAGTGTACTATCAATATCCAAAGAAGATTATCAGAACACTAGTGTCACAATTTGCTCGCATTCTAGCAAAGTCAGGTTTGCATGCAAGAGATCAATAACAACATAGCAATTTCACCTAACATTAGCAGAATTGTCTAAAAATAAGTTGTGTTTCAATTGATTAGCTCTAAATGAAACAGGAAAAGAAATATTAATGTCAGTACTCCACTTAAATCAAGGGATATCTCTGTGCTTGCTTATTTCCCTGTGTATTTTGCTTAGTTATTTAGATTTTTGCGGAGCAAGAAATAAGGGCACAAAACGTGACCTTAGAGATGATTTGCACTGAACTATTTTGTGCAAAGGGTTTATTAAGTTTCGCCAGAATAAACTGTACAATATCTGCTTTGATTCGCTTAGCAGCATTTCTACCATCTGACTTGAAAGTACCCAGCTCTTGCAGTTTCCAGCAGCTTCACAGGAGATGCTCAGCAGTTCTACAGCTTAGTCCTCATCTGCTGCTTGTACATGGAGAAAATTTCTGGGAGCAGGTACCAGAGACACTCACACAACGCCAACCAGCTTTAAGCTTCACTCTCAGAACAGTGTCAGTGCCAAGGGGCAACAGCCAGAGCAATGACTGTAAGAATTTATACGTTCACCACTGAAACCTAAATCTTACAAAGTTTTTGACCATAACAGTCCCCTGATGAGAGATTTTCCTCTTGGGTCAAAGGAAACAAGCTTTTTAGCCTTCTGAATAACTGCATGATGAAATAACATTTAGCTCATGATAATATACTGCTCATGAATATACTTCACATTTCACATAACTTTCAAATGTTAATTCATGTCTGCTCTACTGATCAGATACTAGAAAAAATATCTCCAGGTTATGGCAAACTAATCTGTTTTCTGCTTAAATAAGGGGAGTGTCACAGTGTAGTGTTAAACCAGGGGAAAAACTTGGCAGTGGTACTGATTAACCATTGAAGGGGATGGTGGGATGGGTTGGTTTATGGAGTCAAAGTGAATTAAATGCAGCTCATAGCAGTGTGAAGCGTTGGTTTATGGACTCTAAGTTAATTAAATGCAGCTCATAGCAGTGTGAAGCGCAGTATAGAGAGGGTGTTTAAGAGTGCTTTGGAAAAACAAATATAAAAGGCCTTGAAGGTAAAAGAGGATAAAGAATGACAAACATTATTGGAGAGTGCTAAGTCTAAAACCAGATAAATCATCCTTTCTCTGGGAAACTCTGAGTTCCCTCTTGAAACTTAAGCACATCCTTAAGAATTAGTTTTTTCTCTGCTTAGAGAAACCACAAGCAGTGATTTAGGCTAAATGTGTGTATTCTGCACCTCAGAAGGCTCCTGCCCATATGAAAACAGCAGATTTGTCCAGTATTTTTGGTATAAATGCCACAAAATGGGAGCCACAAGAATGAGTGGCATCTCTTTAACTTCATTGCAAGTCTCCTGATTCCTTTCCTGAGCTGTTGATAAGCTCGGACTGGAAGCTGAAATTGCGGGAGGTGTCTGGCTCCATCTCGGTTCCCTCGGCCGGGGCAGCGGTGCTGCGGGAGGCTGGATGCGGTGCTGTGGGAGGCTGGATGTGGTGCTGCGGGAGGCTGGGTGCGGTGCTGCGGGAGGCTGGGTGCGGTGCTGTGGGAGGCTGGATGCGGTGCTGTCAGAGGCTGGGTGCGGTGCTGTGGGAGGCTGGATGCGGTGCTGCGGGAGGCTGGATGCGGTGCTGTGGGAGGCTGGGTGCGGTGCTGCGGGAGGCTGGGTGCGGTGCTGTGGGAGGCTGGATGCGGTGCTGTCCGAGGCTGGATGGGGTGCTGTGGGAGGCTGGATGCGGTGCTGAGGGAGGCTGGATGCGGTGCTGTCAGAGGCTGGATGCGGTGCTGTCAGAGGCTGGATGCGGTGCTGCGGGAGGCTGGATGCGGTGCTGCGGGAGGCTGGATGCGGTGCTGCGGGAGGCTGGATGCGGTGCTGTGGGAGGCTGGATGCGGTGCTGAGGGAGGCTGGGTGCGGTGCTGTGGGAGGCTGGATGCGGTGCTATGGGAGGCTGGATGCGGTGCTGTGGGAGGCTGGATGCGGCGCGCAGGTGCCCTGCGGGGCTGCCCGGAGGCGGCCGCGGCTGCTCCCCGTGCTGCCTGCGGACCGAACTGTGCCGCGGGGACAGCGCGGGCGCAGAGCTCAGCCCGGGTTTGCTGCCGAACCAGCACAAGGTGGCAGCATTTTAGCACACTTCTGCTGGCTCCAGACTCCTGAGAACTTCGGCTGAGGGGGACCTAGACGAGGTATGATCAGGGAGCCACGCAAAAGGGCTGCAAGAACACTTGTTTGCAGCTGAACAGACTTTATACACTGTGTGGAGAATGTGAAGACCTGAGTACAAAATGTGCTGTGAACTATTGCATGGAAACAGACTGAGGAAATCCTTATTTGTCTTAGCGCACCAGCATTGCGGGCTCCAAGAAAACATTCTCCTTTTCAATATGCAGTTCCTACATCTGACCTCTGCTAGCTCTCTGTTTCCAAACTGCTGCCTCCCTGTGAAAAGTGTGGCTCCGCTGCTCTGGGGATGAGGTGTCCCGGTGTGGGGTCACTGGTAGAAATTCCAAGATGCTCTGGATTTACCTCTGCTTTGTGTGACATGGAGTGACACTCCTCTGGAGATGCCCTGTTGTGTAGGTCAGGTGCTTAGAGTCTGAGCTAACCCCGGGGAGGGCTGATAGTGGGTGACCTAAACTATCCCTAAACTGAGTTTATGACATACTTACAGGACAATACTCTCTATTGGTTGAAAAATATTAAAGAATTGTAAACCCAGAATCTTACCTGATAATGTTTGGCAGTTAAAGGATTTTCATTATTAAAATAATGCATTTTTTCCTAATTATTAATCCTTTCAGCTACAGAGTCTTACTATTGCATTTCACTACTGGATTAAAAAGCTCTTCATGACATAAGTAACACCATGAGGGTGAAATTGTTGTTTTTTAGTTTTCTAATTAAATTAAACAGGCTGAGCACTTTAAATCTGCCAGGGGAAAAAAATTCCAACCACTTTTTTTTTCCTATGCTTTTAGTTTGCAGCTATTTTCTGTATGCTTTCCAGTTTCTCAAGATGTTGTTACATCAGTGGCCACCCAGAGTGAAAGTGTTGTTCTGTTACTGATCTCAGCAGCATCACACAGAGGTAAAATGTCACCTCCCTGCTGCTCCTCATTAATCCCAGGTTTATACAGTCAAAGAACTCTGCCCAAATAGCCCCTGGTACAGACATCTCACACACCACCAAATTGAGTGTCTTTGCTATGTTCCTTCATGAAATGAGTAGCATTTCCTTTTTAGGACTGTTTTTTTTTTTTTTCCTCATTGTTCTGGTAGGGTAGAAAAGCTATATTTGCCAAGAGCATCTCCCCATGGGGAAATTTTTATAATCCTACAGGATTTGAAAGGAAAACAGTGTGAGAAAGAACACTAGCTTTACAATTCTCAATATTTTTGATGTTACGCTAGACTTCCATAGTAACTATATTAGGTGTTCCCTTTAGCAACAGAGGGTTTTTAGAGACGAATCTATTTCTGACTCTTTTTATGCCATACTAGAGACAACAATCGCTTTTTAAATTTACTTAGGAGTCGTGGTAGTTCATGTGTTCCTATCAATTCCCATCCCTTTTCCCTTGAATACAATAAGCAAGCCCACAAGGGAATGAGTACAAACAGTGTTATGAAGGGTCAGCTTTATTCCTGATGTGTTTTTGCAATCAGTGTACTGGCGGAGCACTCAACACTTGCTGTATCAGCTACTCTGAGTTCTGGCAAAAATGTACAAGCTTGAGGCCGAGCAGGGCACTTCTGATCTACCTCATAAGCTCACACAGGTATTACGGAGGGAGCACATGTGTCGAGTAGCCACTCTAGTCCTGAGCCTTGCTATAAGCAGAAAGCCATAAGAAAATATTCAAAATTATGAGTGAGTCATAAGAAGGAAGGGTAAAGGGATAAAAAAGCCTCCTATCCAAAGTATTCAGGATTTGTCTAGAAAGGAGAGGATGTAAGAGTGATCTAATTCCTCTCCCTGGAATCACCTACTTTGCACTATGTGCAGCTTGTGGTGACATCAAGGATTTAGGATTCAAGCAGACAGTGAGGATGCTATCTATGATTACAATCTTAAAACAGTCATCATGCCTGACTTTTGAAGAGTGGGTGTCTCAACAGCAGAAGTGGACTTGTTCTGTGAGTACTAACCAACCAAAAATCAATTGTAAAGCTAATAATATTTTCTTCCCACTTTCAGTTCACAACTTCATGAACACTGCATCATATAGCTGTACCTCATTCCAAGTAATATTACCAACTTCACTTGGGCTGAGGTTTTGGCACCTTATATAAAGCGCTTAATTTACCTCTCTTTCTTTTGTAGATCTTTTGGTACAACTTTATGGAAAATGGAAAGACCAAGTTTCTCAAGATCAGATCAGAAATTTCCTGAGAAACTCAACAACTACTTTATAAGATATTCTGTGTCTACTATCCCACTGCTGATTTATACTGTCATTCCCAGGTAGTCAATAGAAGGGCTGGAACATTTGTAGATGTGTTTTCCCCCTGAGGAAAGCATCTGTGATTGAAATTTGTATTAGAGTTGATTAGATGCCCCAGCTAATAAAAGACTGCTGTACAATGTCTGTTTTGAAAGAAATTACCCATTTAAAAGAAGTTACATCCGAAAGAGGGAGAAAGACTGAGAAGAAGAAAGCCAAGTGACTTGGACAAGATCACACACATGGCAGAGCTAGGACTATGCTATACTCCATTCTGCACACCTTGCTATGGGTGATGTTACAAATCTTAGGTATTTTAAAATTTTGCAACACAGCACTGTCCTTGGAAAGCTGTTCAGACTTGAGAAACTCTTTGTCTTGTTGTATAATTTCTCATTTTCCCAGCTCAGTGGCAGTGATAGGCCTAGAAGATCAGAGCTCTGTGATGTCCCTGTGACTGTAGCAGCAGGAAAACAAGGACCAAAAGAAAAAGAACTAATAGGTGCTGTACCCATGCTTTTGCTTCAAATCAGCTCATCAACTTTTCTCTGATTTCACTCAAAGGTCTGTCTACATGCAGGTAAAAAAGGCTCTTGATTTTCTGACATAATCAGATAACATTTTAATTTATACTACTGCTCAACTATATTCTTGGTTTATATTCATCTGTCTTGTAGATCTGGTTGTGAGAGGTGTGCACCTGGGGATAACTCATTCCATGCCATACATACCACAGCTAAGCCATAGGCTGTAACACAATTCTAAAACAATACTGGCATGCAAGGCAAAAAAAAAATTAGTTTTATGAAAATTCATTTCTCTATTTTCCTTTTCAGCTTTAGGCATTCACAAAATGACTTTAGTGCTTGAATCTTGAGAGGATCAGATGCCATACCCTCAAAATCTCAATCTTTAACCAGAACATCTCAGAGCACCCTCTCACAGGTAAAGTGTACTTTCATGGTAAGAACTTTCACAAGTCAGTGCTTTCATATGTAGTCTCCAACATACTGGATAAACAACCTAAATTTCTCCATCCAAGATAATACTTGAGAGTGGATAGAAATGTCCCAGCATCAGTGGCATCTCACATTAGTATGTGAGACAAGCGATCAGCTCCTGAACATGGTTGATGGCTGTGATGAATTCTAGCTGGAAGGGGGTATTTCTCCTGCAGGCACAGTAATTGCCTGTGTCTCTGAGAAGGTGGGGGGTTAGGGTAAAATCCTTTATTTTTTCAAAGAGCTTGTGGTAGGTTATTACCAAATAAAATTGTTGATTTTCTAGACATGGGTTTTAAGACCAGCCTGTGTAAACATTTGGGCAGTTTGCAAAGCAGTTATTACAGTAAGACTCTGAATACCTACCCTAAGGTTGTGAAGACTGAAAGGTGACACATCACTCAACAGTTCTGCTGTAACTAAGTATTTTTGAGGATATTGCCTATAAGGTAAATAAATGGTCAAGAAAGAGCAGCAATATAGACGCAGGCAAAATACAGGAACATTTCAAATTCTCAGCAGAGATAGCTTAGCAGTGCATTTCAGCAGTTTTGCTTGTTCTTCTACACTGAAACATAGCATTGCAGGAATCGCCTTAATAAAGAGATTCAAAATGGTTTGAGTTGGAAGGGATCTTAAAGACCCTGTAATTCCAATGCCTCCACCATGGGCAGGGACAACTTTCATTAGACCAGGTTACTGAAAGCCCCATCCAGCTTGTCTTTGGACACTTCCAGAGTGGGGGCATTCATCACTTCTCTGGGCAACCTGTTCCAGTGCTTCATCACACTCACAAGAAATAATCTCTTCCTAATATTTAACCTAAACCTACCCTCTGTTATCTTGAAGCCATTCCCCCTACAAGTCCTAGTAAAAAGTCCCTCTGTATTTCTCTTAGGTACAGGAAGGCTGCTATAAAGCCTCCCAGAACCTTCACTTCTCTAGGCTGAACAACCACCTGTGTTCGTTTCCATTCCACATCTGTTAAATGAGTTACCTGGGTTTCCTAGCCTTATGCATATAGGAAATTGATTATAGTGGAGGACAAATTTTGGGGAGAATGCTGTCCAGCCTGATGACAATGGGAGCATCACATATAACTTGACAAGGAATTAAGTTGCCGCACAGTAAAATTCAATCTCCCTCCAGAGAGCTAACATGATTAAGGGTGTTATTTCTGCTTACCGATAGCTTTAAAAGAACCTGGAAACCTCATGGGATGGTGAAGTTGACTCCCTTCCAAGTTCTGGAAACTGGTTGCGTCCACTAATTCTTTACATGCTTCATCACTTTGACCCAATTCAATCAGCCTGAGAGTTTATTCAAATCTCGTGAATATTTAGAAACATCAGGTACATCAGCAGTGTGTGTTTGAACACTGAGAAATGTGTTCCAAGAGTGTTTTAGTCACAAAAATGGGTCTGAAAAAGGAAACAACATTCTCTACAAGACTCTCCCTTATTCTCAGGAGTGCAGATGGAGGAAATGTGAGGTACCAATGAGTACCAGAGAAGCAGGTTTAATTGGAAATGGCAGATGTTTTTCTATATCATAGTCACAAATACCTTCATTTCAAACACAATTTGGCCTTCTACTCCTCTGAAAATGAAAATAAAATGCAGGAGAAGAAAGTAGGAAAAAAAAATGCCCACAGCTTTCCCAGTTTTGCTTTCTAAATACTCTGAGATACAATTTTGAATGTGAATTTTATGTGTACCAAATATTATTGCTCTTCTCACAAAAGTTTTCCCAGTTCATTCAAGGACCCCATGATGGTATCTGCTGAGCTTCCCCAGTACCTGATAACCCTCTGGCTCTCTGCTAACACTGGGTCCTTTTGCCCAGATCTGAATGGTGTAGTTGGATTTGTAGTGGTGGTGGAATGGTCCACACACATCCCCATATATCTTGAACTGGTAGGGGATATTTTTTATCACGAAATATACAAAGCAGTCCATACCAAAAGATATAAGTGGGCTCTTTACTTCCAGTGAATTTTCAGATAAAGGAAATCACAGACCCATGGCTATGGGCTGAGACTTATTTCCCCAAAAGGCCTCTCTTACCTCCATAGGTTAACCCATCTTTCCTTTCTGGGTAGCCCATCATCCCTTATACCTGAAGACACCAGTCTTGCCTTGTGATAACAAGTATGGACTTAATGGGGCAGTAGGAGAAAGCCCATATCAATGAAATCGTCAGTACCTGAAT
This sequence comes from Vireo altiloquus, assembly GCA_013396875.1. Lineage (NCBI taxonomy): Eukaryota > Metazoa > Chordata > Aves > Passeriformes > Vireonidae > Vireo > Vireo altiloquus. Next base: position 3,035,199 of record VZRF01010678.1, on the reverse strand, counting down.
CAAAGATATATGCCCCAGGAGAAAAAGGAAGAGAGAACACTGGCTAATCACTTGTCAGTTCAAGTGGTGTCACATCACACCAAAAGTCATTAGCTATCCCACATCAGCTTCTTCCACACAAGGAGAGCAGTAAGATACAGTACAAAAGCAAATAGAACTTCTCTATCTTATCACATTTGTCGAATGTGTTCTGTTTTCATTACAGGACTGATAGCACAAAAATAGCAATTCCTGCTATTTGCTTCTGTTGGAGGCAAACTAACCCACCCAGTTTATGCATGCAGTTTGCTAACATTCCTGTGAGCAATAGCTTTGCTTCCTCAAAGATCAGCTAGGAAGTGATAATTGAGAAGCAATAACTTTTTACAGATCTTGCCACAAGGAAGCTATACACTAAGAGTGCAGGTTGTTGGGGTTTTTTTAGATTGCTGCTCCTTCCTACAGCAATTTCCCTAATCAAAGTGCAGCTTACATTAAACACTGAAGAATTTGCTTAATGGAAAATACAGAGAATTTTGGAAAGCTCCATCAGAGAAACATTTTTTGATTTTTCTTTTCATCAAAAACAGGTTGAATGCAGCAGGAAATCTGTGGCACTCTTTCTCATTTTAAAATATGTGAGTAGTTTGATTAATGGTTTCATCTACATGATGAATTAAAAGGCGGATTTTCCTGGGATTGCACCAAGTGCAGAAGAATGAAATGCTTCAGCAGAGAACTGTGTTGCTCCACATATATTTTCTTAATTAAAAGTTCACTGCTATCGTTGGCATTAAAGCAAATTGTGTTGAATTCCTGTTTTGTTTCAGAGAATGGGTAGATGGGTTTTACTCATGCAGTCTCACAGTTTCTGATTTTCCCAGAGCTTTCTAATGGCTCCGGTGGGCATTTCTAAATTGTCCCTTTGAGACATTTCTCAAGATCAGCTTTTTTTTCAAGCTGACAGCAAATCTGGAAACAAATCCCAGATGGGGAACTCCAGGGCATCATCTGGAAGAGAAGGGTCCCTGAGTGACCAAGAGTTTAATGGGTTGTTTATATACCACTAGACATATCTGGATGAGCCTTGGGCTCTCAAGGTGAGCCTGAGGCTGCCGGCAACAGTTCTATGAATCCCAATCTGGGTAAAAGATTAGTGAATGCAGAAGCAAGCTGTGCTCCCAGCTGCTGCTGACACCCTTTCATAGGGCAGCGTTTGTAGGGGTAAGACTCACCCACTTGCCCCAGTCCATGACTTAGTGAGGGTCACTTGCAATTGGGCTGTACTCACGACTTTCCACGTGTCTGAGCAGAGACTGAAAATTGGGCAGTGACCCCCACACAGGCCAATCTTAAGGGTGCTCATTTATGGCTGACATAAACCTTTTAGAATGTACCAGGTACCTGGAGTGAAGGACCAGATTTGCTCTCTGTAAGGCAAGGCAAAGGTTCCCTGTTACCAAGACACCACGGGCTGCATAAAAATGTGAGGGTCTAGCTAAGAGTCAGTATACACTGCTGACTGAGTCTATTACGAGAAAGGAATGCTCTCCTTACTTAAATTTTCCTAGCTGAAAGACACCCAACCTGAGAGTCAGCTAAAAAATAAAAACAGCTAGGCAGGTCTCAGTTTCAAAGGAGAAAAACAAGTCACTGTAAAAGTGCAGTAAGGAAGGCCAGACTAACATAAGTAACAGCTTACTCTGTAATTAATTAATCTCTATTTATCATAATTAAAAGTGTGATGGATACTTTGCACTGTAAATTCATTTCATATCATTCCTGTCCTAAAGAACATCCAATGTAATTGTAGTTTTATATTATTTTAATCGTGTTTAGATCAAAGCAGACCATCATGCAGTATCTGAAAAAAAAAATCTTTGTCTATATTGACACAGAGCTCTATTCCATGTTTCCTTGGAAAGGGGTTTTTGTAAATAGTGGAGTTGTGCATCTATGCAAAAGTAGCTGGGAATTCTCAGAGAATCCAGGAGCTAAAACTGCCAACTCAAATATTTTGAAATCAAATATTAACTACAATTCTCCAGTGAATTCTCTGGTTTTGTTAGAGGCAGAAAATAGATGTATGAGCAGATACAGTACCCAGATAATCCATTTATTAGGGTGTAGACAATATCTTAATTTCAGATTTTTTTTCTGTCTCATTACCAGAACCTTTGCACCACAAAAACTATATTTAACCTCCCCAAATTCAATGTGCTTTTTTCCCAAATTCAATCCCATAATATTTTGCATAGGATTTAGCTAATTTGCTAATCAGAAACACTTGGCATGTCTGGCTGTGATGTATATGTTTGGAACTCTTTCAAATCTATAAATCACGGAACTTTTAATAGGGGCTTAGAGAATTAAATATCCTTCTCAAGCATTTTTTTTCTTTGTGTTTGCCACATACATACACACACTGACATAATGCACATTCTTATTCTTTCTCTTTACAAGTCATTCTTGCATGTCTCATTGCTCCCTTTGCTCATGACTAGTAGTTATCTCTGAAATGAAGGCTATCACCATATGTATCAGTCAACATGCAACTTGACACCACTTGTATCCACAGCATTCTGTTGAGAGCAGAAACCTTCATAACAGTACTTTAAAACCAAAATTGCAACTTTTTTTTGTGAATTGCACGTGTAGGAAATACGCAACTCAGTGGCCCCATCAGCAAATTGGAAAGAGATTGAGTCATAATTCACAGTCTGCCTCTGGGTTTCTCTTAAATTCAGCATGTGTGGATGCAGTACATATCTCCTGGGTTTCAGACAACATTTTATAGAAAAAAAGATTGCCTGGGATAATTGATAACCTCAATTCCAGGCCCCCCTGCACAGGGGACTGAATGGATGTACTGGAAGTTTTACCTTTAGGCAATTGCTTGTGGGTTGATAAGGTTCTAGCAGAATCTCTACGTCAGGTTTCCCTTAGTAAAAAGAAATTATTCACTTAATTGTCTTTAGCAAATACATCCTCTTGTGCACAGAGCTGTGTGGCAAGGGCTGCTGTTTAAAAACGGCCAGAATTATAGATGTGTCACTTAGGAAGCACTTTTGTCACAGAGATGATATTTAGTGCTTTGGGTGCACATTGTATGTTATGTGACCTGCATCCACATGAGGCAGAGCAACCCAGGCTTTGGACTTCAGGAGCTGAAAGTCTCATTCTGGGCTGACCTACTGTCAGAAAGACTTTATGCCAAATACATCCCTGAAACACCGTGACCTGAAATACCCTGAACAGCACCTGCTGGTGGTAAAATATGGAAATGTCTTCTGGCACACATTCAGGCCATTGCAACAAACAGGACAATGCCACTGAGGCAGGGGAAAGGGCTGGGAAACAGCCTTGCAAATGACGTGTTGCTTTGAAATCACCCATTTATACCACAAGTTCAGACATCTCGAGGAGCATCACATGCTGCAGCAGGATTGAATGTCCTGGTAGGTATCAGGTACCTTGCTATAAAAGCACCCTGTGTCCTCCTTCCCCTCATCAACATGCAGCAAAGCAGAAAGGGGTCAGCGGGTTCTTTGTAATGGTGATGCTTTTAAGATGGCCAGGTGATGTGGAAGAAAAGCAAGCATAACATAGGGGATCCAGTGGAAGAGTGATCAAAGCTTTCCAGGGCTTTGGGAAGGTGGAAGTGTGAAAGGTTCTTACTGATACTCAAAAGGTCAGCAGCAGGAAGCTGATCAAACACAAAATACATTATTTACGATTTTACATAACTTGCAGGAGGATCATGAAATTTCTGTGTGTGCATGAATTTTATGTACCTTGATAGCTCCGTAAATAACTTATCATACGCAGTGGAGAAGTGTGACACCTGGTAACTTTGTCAAGTAAAAATACAAATCATTTGTTGAAAAAGTACTAAGACACATAATGCAGCGTTTCACACTCTTAAGGGAATTCAGACTTCAGGAGAAAAATCACTGATGGTTTTCAAAGATGGGAATGACAAGTCTGTGCTTTTGTTTCTTTAAATATAAAGACGGCCTAACACTGTATTCATAATTCACACTCCCACTGAAGCAGCCCCGCCAAAACAACAGCATCCTTCTTCCACCACCACCACAAGAGAAGGAAGATGTTGGAAACTCTTTTGGCAGTTATGTGGACAGTAGTGCTGCTCAAAACTTGTGAGAGCTCTGAGTCATTTATTTCTGTTTTTTCCAGTTTGATTATTTTTAAAAAGAAAACAAAAGCAATAAAACCAGAAAATACTTTACTGTAAATAAATGGTTTCTTGCAGTGCTTCACTGAAATATTCTTTTAAAAAAGTCTTTGCCACTCCCAGGAAATATTGTTCTTGTTCCCTTGTACCAACAAGGCAGAAGCCTTATGAAGGACATCAGGACTATTCAGTACAGCAGTTCATTTACATATCAGTCCCTGAAATATTAATATGGGAGCTTTTCTGCTGAACTGCTCCCCAGTGGCACTATTAAAACATGTTCATTAACACCACCTTCTCTGTCACAGTGAGGTGTTGTAGTCATGGTTTTTCTAAAGGTAGTCATTTGTTTCTTAAAGAGGAGTATCAACTGAAAGCATTGATCAGTGAGGTGATATAAGGTGATCTATAAGATGACAGAAATACTTCTAATTTCCTTGTATAAAGGTTATTTCTAATATATAACCTGTGGACATTGTCTCACACACTGGAATATATTCATATCTCACCAACATAAGGAAAGACTGAAGGCAAAAGCTCAGCCTTGAGGAGCATCCTAACAGCAGGAAGGAATAATGATCTAATGAGGGCTTCCCTTAAGATGATTTAGACACCTACTTTTTCTGCAAGTCATCCTTGTGTTTTTCTTGGGAATTTAGTTTTGAAAGCCATCACCAACTACATTTTTAGATTCTGATTCATTACCTATGAAAATTAAAGTCTTGTTTTCAGGCTATTGTTTCAGGGCTTATTAAATATTGAAGTTAGAATGCATGATCTTCCTTTTACAGACAGTACCCGTTAGTTAAAAAGAGGCACTTAAGGGGTTTTTGAAAACATTTTCAATTACTTTGAGATGTCAAAAACCAGTACTTTATGAACTACTGGTTTTCACACATGCAATTCTAAATAATTAAAATGTGAAATATTTTGTTTAAAATATCAATACAGATAATTTTTGTTGACATTTGAATTATGATCATCCCATCATAGCATGCAAGTGTTTAATTCATGTGGCTATAATAATAATACAAAACAGGGTGAAGCAACATATAGTGGAAGATAGAGAAGTATTACTCTGCATTTGATTATAAATGTATTTGAAAGAAGAAATAAAATATTGAATGTTGAAATCACTAGAATAACACCAGTATATAAAATGCTGCATACTGGTTTGATATGACCTGCACTATACACAGCCAATTTATACTTCGTTTTGAGTAGTTTTGGCAATCTAAATAATAATGCTCTAAATATTTGCGGGAGTCTACTCGTGGACTAGAGCTTACAGCAGTTCTCTTTCCATAGAGATTGCCTGCACAATCCTAAACAGTATTACTTCAGTTTGCAAATTAAAACCAACTTGCTTCCCGTGAAGAATGCAAATCAAGCTACGTCTCAACGAGAATTTCTCATTTCCTCCTTATTTTTCCCCTCTTGCTGATTCCTCTAAATATACTGGGGGACATTTGGAGTTCTTAGTGTTTCTTTGCTGAAGCAGCCACACAACACTAGAAAAAGGATAGCAAAAGAGTGCATTAATGGTCAGGAACAGAACCACAGAAAAAAGTAGGGAGGGCAAGACTTTTCATCTTTGTCCAGATATAGTTTTTTGCCCAGAGAGTATAATAGTTTCTATAGTAGTCAACTTTCCATGACCCAGTAACAGGAAGATTTTCCAAACATGTGTCTGTTGTGATTATTTTAATTAGATCAATCTGTCAGGGAGATGATGTCACTGACATAATTTTATGAAACTACAAGAAATATAAAACTGTTCTGTTTAAAAGTGGCCGACAGCGCACGACCTTGGCATGGAGATAGGTTTATGTGGTTGATTTACTGTAACGAGTTCCTCCTGGGTCTGGTAACTAATATCTCCTGAGCTAAGTGCCTCATGTCACTGCACTAATAAATCTCATCCTGTGTAGCAAGAAGTTGAATTTCTTAAGATGAACGTGCCACTGAATTTATATGTACAAAAAGCAACACCTCCCTATTCCCTTTCAGGGAAGTAAATCAGGGACATATTCTGTCTTTACTATGGCGTATGTGACAGCTCTCTTTAGATTTCCAGAATGTTAGTTAAACTCCGTGGGATCAAAACCCGTATGTTATCATGGAAATATATTTTTTCTCTATCACCTAAATCCAAATGTAAAATGCTTTCCAGAAGTTACAAATATTTGGATTTGTAACATCATTCTTGTCTGTAATCTGGTCTGTTTTCAAGCAGCACTTGACAATAAATTACCTGAAAACACAGACCACGGCTGTGTACACATAACCACTAAAAATTAGCAGGCAGTTTCTAAAGGGAAGCTGCTAATTCTGCCCTCTCGCTTCAGGTAATTTTATTGGCTGTAGAATTATATCGTTACCATTGATTAACACAACAACAACATGGCAATTTTCAGTTGACCAAATGGCTCCTAAAAATACCTTCCTGCTGCTCTCTCTGAGAAGGATTTGGGAATTCTGCAGTAGCGTTGCTCTTGCTCCTGCTGCAGCGGGATGGGGATGAGATGACTCTCTGCTCTTTCCCAGGGGTGGCTTCCAGCTCGGCCCAATCAGAGAATTTTTCAGTGATCCAAAGAAGCAGTGCTGCATGCCATTGGTCTGGACTGCTCTGGAAAAGCATACTTGGCTGGAAGAAAACCTAAAGCCCTCCAAAACCTTTTCATACTTTCCTTCTTTTCCTTCATGTGCAGTTGGGCACATGTGCCTCCATACGTGAAGCAATGCTTATGTGGCAGCAGAAGCTGCTGATGGGTGGGACGAGCCAGGGAGTTTTGCACAGTTCCCTTAGCCAAGGGAACCATTATCTCAACCACAGTCCCACTTCAACAAAGCTGCCCTATATGTGGATCCAAATACTCGGATGTGGCCCCTTGCTGCTTTGTCATGTGTACTCCAGACTTTCCCACCTATCACAATATGGTGTGCCAGAGAAGAAAAATCCATGTGTGGGAGCATCAGAAGAATTTCAAAGGTGTGTTTGCATATAATATTTCTATTAAATGTTATTATTTAATACCCTCACTTTAAAAATCAACCTCTTTTCCTTTTGCATGTGTGTCTAAAAGCTAGAACCCCCACATAACAAAAGGATCTTTTTTAATCTTAAGGAAATATTCAAACCTTTTTCATTAATCTGCTTTAAAAACTTATTTATTAAATAAAAATTTGCCAACCAAGCTTTTTCATTCAAAAATATCTGGCCAGTTCTACCTGCTGTAAAATATTGAAAAGCAGCAGGATTACCTTGTGTATGTTCAACTAAAATCAAGAAAAGATGAGTCTTTTTCTGCCAGTGCTGAAATGCCCTTGATATATCTTTAAATATTTTTGACTCCTAAAAGTCAAAAATTGAAGGAGTCTTATGTCTCGTCTCACTAGCTAAAGAGGACTAACCTTTCATAGATAAGTGACTATAACTTTAATATACTTGTCATCTGCAAGAACAATGAACCCTCAGCAGGAAATTTTTGTGCTTCAGAGGATTCAGTTTCAACGATCTGAAAGTAATCATAAGTTAAGTCTGCTGGGAAAGATAATTATAATAAGGAAACAAAAAGAGTGATAATAGAAATTAGGTTAAAAATGCTTAATAAGTTTATAAGATCTCACATGGAGAGAAGGCTACATACAGCATATATTAATTCAGCCTCATCTAGGAGGAGGGTATAAACAGAAAAAGATAAGATGAGCCTTAGATGGTGAGAATAATTAATAGAAGTTATATGGTATCAGGAAAAAACAGGTAGAAGAAGGAAAGAGCAGGTCAAAGTCTACAGCTGATGCAAAAAAAAGAATTTTCTAGGAGACCACGAGCTCCTTTATTCAACAAATGTTCTTGATCTGCAGTTGAAGGAAGTCATTGTGTGATAGAGCTCGCAACAATAACCACCAAGGACACAAAACAGAAGGCAATAATTTTAAACATTTTAAATTAAGCATGCCTACATAACTTATATTGATAAGTCTTAAATGACTAAGCTGAGAAAATGTGTCAACATCAAAGATGAGGTTTAATACCTTTGGATAACAGAAAATTTCTGCCTAAAATAAAAAACCCATTGCTAAGATTTTTTTAAGTATTTATAGTTCAATCATGCTGGTATAAAGCCAGACAAATAATGAGGAGCTGATATAGCAATGGGTTAATACTGAGCTAAGGAAAGGAACAAATCAAATTAGCTTTGATTTAAGGAAAAAATTCTCAAAGAATATTAGTGTTTTGTTTGGTTGGGTTTTTTTACTAGGACTCTAACGCTTAGCTCAGAGTGTCATTGTTGTTAATTTAATACAGTTAATGTCTTCTTAATGCTGTTCAGAAAGATTTTGACTTTGTTCTGTATGGTATTTTCACTAAAATGAAAAGATGACAGAAGTTAACATTGGATACTTTTGAAGGATTCCAAAGTAGTTAACTGAATTGGTGTTAGAGTAATTGTAAACAGCTTTTGCCATCATTGAACAGATGTGTTTTTAATAAGGACTCTTGGGGATCATTTATATTGAACATTTTTTCCCATCGACCTTGCAGCAAAAGCAAGATGTAAAAAGGAAAATGCTAAGAGCTGAATCCAGCTGAATCCATACTTATTCCCCTGACCTAAAGCATGAACACACGGTCAACCTTTAATGAGCCAAATGGGAATCGTAACCATTAGGACTATAAGTATAGAGCTCAAATTTTAGTTAGGTTATCATGACCAAAAACAGATAAAGAAACAAGATTAGATGCCATTTTTACTTTGATCAAAATTATTAGAACTACTTTAGTTCATCCAGTGCAAATGCCATGTCAGACCAGCTTCTGCTTACCTCTGTCCCTTGTGTGTCCTGGTCACAGTGTGTAAACAAGAGGAACTTCGACCAAGAACTGAACCTTTATACATATCAGAAATGGGCATAATTTTCAGTGTTTGCACTTTATATTGATGGTTCTGCTTTCTGAGCAAGATCTAATGCTGGCCACAGTTTAGAGAACACTCCTTCACGCCAACAGTTGTTCCTGCAGATCAAATCTGAAGAATGGACACTTCAACTTCTCTCCTGAACCTAGTCTAATGCTTATACAAATAAAAAGAGAAAAGGAAAAAAACCTCAAGCCTGCTTTGTGGTAGATTTATGATAGTCAGTGAAGAAAACCAAACAACTGGGATATGAAAAGTGTCACACTTTGTTCACATTAGATAGGAAACTTCTATTGAATTGAGAGCCCTCAAAATGTCAGTATGGCTCATGTATACTAACAAAAGCAGAAGAATGATTCAAAATAACACAGAGGTGATAATCAGTTTTGTCTCAAAAAGGAAAGAGTGAGCTGTGAACTTACCAGAAAAAACTAGATTACTTTATTCTATCTCTTAAATCTGCTTCCTTTGTGAATGTCATTTCTTTTTCTGTTCTAGCCTTTGGCCTACAACCATCTGCAGGGTGTACACTGATGCTATCAGACAGCTCAGCAGGAATTGGTCACACCTTCTCTGGGGGCATCTCCTGCAAAGCATCAATTCGTTCCACCAACAAAATGGTTCATTTCTTGCGGTGTCCTATTTTGCCTTGTTTTGTCTTTTTCCATTGTCATTTATTTCCTGATGGATTTAGAGGTTTCAGAAATTCACTGACACTCAGTGAAAGTGCAGTATATCACATATGTATGCTAGCAGTGTTTGCATCAATGCAGTATATCTCCAGATGTGTTTCATATATTTTCTCCTTCCATCTGAGAATGGAAGCTTGAAGAGTGATTGTTGTGCCTCTGGGAGGTTGAGTATGTCTTCTTTCTCAAGCAACAATACTTTATTCAGGTGCAATGCATACATATTACTTATTTAACAGTCATCTATAATTCCATATGAGACAGGTAGGGTTTTAGATAAATAGGCCAGTCATAAAAGTAAACAGCTGAGATTTTCTTTTCTCCCATTTGTTGTCAGCAATAACAAATTTACGACAACAACATTTGTGCTGTGCCATGCAACATATTAATTTGGAGCATTTTAACATTGAGTGCTGTCATACTCCCCTCCCTTCCTATTCCTCAATAAAAACAACTTCATAAAAGCTGTGGTCCAGATCCAGAGCACCTCAGATCCTGCTTTGAGGATGTCTCACTTTTAGGTGCCTGTGTTTGGGAAGAGGACTGTATGAGTTTTTCTAAGCTAAGTTTCCCACTGTCCTTTAAAGCGAAAAGAGGTGGGCACTTGTAAAGGACTCTGGGAAGTTCAATCTACTTGTGGAGCCTGCTGGTACTCTACTGCTTTGTAAACTATCCCATCAGGACAGGAAAAAATAATCAGTAGGAGTAAGTGTGTGTTTGCAGCATCCCAGGACTTTGAACACAGGTATTCTGAAGCTGTTTCTCCTCCTTTTCGTACAATGCTAAAAACCAGAAAATACAGGGAATATAGGCTCACTGTCTAAACACTTTTACTGAGGTTGCACAGGGTGGTGTGAAAGATAGATCCTGTCAAGCAAGAGAACAGTCCTAATTGTTGCTTACCAATTTTAATTTAGCCTTTCCAGAAATCACCCTTTCCAAGAGGTCTGGCACTAAACCAAAGCCCTAAAAGGAGACAAATAAATAATTGCATTTCATCTAATACAGCTGGAACAGATTTCCCACTGAAATCAGAATTGGACGATACACTGTATTTTGCTTACTTTATATTTATAATTACCACCATCTTCAAAATTATAGAAATTTTACCTCTTCAACCTCTAGTTTGTGCATAGAAATCCTTAATGCACAAATCATAATTATCTGCCATGTCACATAAATAAAGTTTTTAAATAATTCATCCAAAGTTGATGTCCAAAGGTAAAATACAGGAAAAATTACCTCAAGTAAACATGGGAAAATATATAGATATTAAAAATATATAGATATTAAATATGTAAGTTATTCTTACAGTGAACCATCCATTGCCCCTGAAAAATGCAAACATATCCTCGCGTTACTTACAAATCATAGCATCCCAGATGGCTCTGGAGATTTTCATGACTGTTAGAGATTAGTCAATATAATCAAGATTTTCAACAGGGTCTGTGATTCTCACAGAAGAACAGCCATACCAACTCAGTTTAGTGGTTGTGACTGGATTTCTCTTCTAGGAGCTTCTGCCTTCTCAAACTTGCATCTCCTTTTAGCAAGCAGAGCACCCTTTAAGAAGAGTCCCTTTGCTTGCAAGGAACCTGCTCATTCTTCTGAGGACTCTGTCACTAAGACTATACCTGTCCTTATCCATTTTCAATCTAGCAATTATTTTCTCAGAAGGCATGCATCCATGTAGGGCAATGCAAATTTAGTAGCAACTTTTTTTTCCTGTTAGTACTGCACTTGTTTACCATTTTAATGTGCTTCTGTTTTGTCTTCCTTACTCTTTTTTTTTAAGTCAAAGTGTTTATCTGTCATCAGTGTGACCCCAGTAAAGAAACTTTTAGCATCCAATTATGCCTGACAGTAACTGCTGTTAGCTGGAGATAATCTGGTGCATTAAATGCATATTTTCTTCTAAGGAAATTATTAAAGCTGCCTCCAAATTATTAATGTAAGTAACATCATTACCTATGAAACCAGCAAGGAATTTAACTAGCAGAAATCATATAAAGAAGAAATTAACAATATGAAGGGTCCTAGAAACTTAACAGCTGGCCTATAATAAAATCATATTGTCCAATTTGAGAAAGACCAGTCTTGTGTACAACAGTGAAAGGGGGGCCTCAAGAGAAAGCCAGTGTGATCCAAAAACTGTCCTGTATCTGTATTTTGCAATAACTCTTCCCATACATGCTGCTGGGCATTGAACTTAATGCCAGTCAGGACACAGTAATATGAATTACTGAGGTATTAGAAGTGGGATAAAGAATTCTCTAGTAGGTTTTGATACTTAAATTCAAATAATTATGTGGGACCTACTTCCAAACTAGACTCTGTTATGGAGAAGTCTTTAATTGCCTATGTCCAGAATTCTGCTCCAGAAAACTTCAGCTCATTCCTGAAGAGTTTTAATCCTTTAAGCATTGTCTGAGCCAGTTTAGGGCTGCCTGAGTGGATTATGCCTCTTTGCTGAGGTCACTGCCACACCTGCTGCTCATATTCCAACCTGGTAACAGCTGGCTCAGTCACAGTTCAAGGAAGCCAGGCTCCTTGTCCTCCTTTGCTGGAGAATTTTCAAACCTGCATCACAAGTAAGCATCCTGACCCTCTGCTCCACCTGAGACCTGGGAGGTGAACAACATGTGGCACTTCTAATCAGAGTGCAAAAGGAAATGCATTTCCTGTGCCCGTTTTTTAGGTCATTCTCCTGGACGGGAGGAGGCCTCAGCTGTGGTGTCTGCTCCAAGGACTGCCTGTGCACTGCAGCTTAGGAGTGGGTGCGTGTGATATAATAAACAGGCTGTGGAAGGATATTTCCAGCCTGTGTCTTTGTTTGTCCCCAGGGAGTTCTCTAACTGCATAATCATGCGAGCGGGTGTACTCTTTCCAGGATTTCATGCTTTCATGCACATAGCAGCAGGTACCATAGGTAATGTCCCCAAGGAGCCAAGTTAGCAAAGCAGAGTCAACAAACCTCTGATGGATAGACCTGACCCCTATTCTCCTACACCACCGATAAAGATGGGGAGAATTATTTTATTGCAAGGAAAGAAACGATACTAACACTACTATAGTTATGTTAATTTAAAATAAATATTAAAAAAAACCCATGACCCATGCTCATCTTTAAAAGAATGCAGTGTGGACCTGTGGAAAGGAGTGAGAGAAAGGGATGGGCTGCTGCAGAGTTGCCCATGTGCCATAGCAGTCCTGAGGACAGGGTCAAGCTGGAGACATCCTGAACTCCCTTCCTCTTTTTCACTAGCTCTCAACAGCAGCTTCAAGCCCCACTAACCCAGCAGAGAATCCTGCTTTCCAGGGAAGGATCCTGGGGGAATACAACTGCATGGGACTCAGAAGTCATCCTACAAGCCACTGTCACAGACAGCTGAACTGTCCCTCATGGCTGTGACACCACCATCACAGGATCCATGCAGCAGCCTGGCTTGCATCTCTGCTCTGAAGAACACTGCTCCAAAGTGGTTTAGACATGGAATTTGACCATGTTTTTACATACAGAGGTCAGTGCTTTTAATAGAGATAATTTTTGATCTTATGGCTGGATGTCTCATAAGAATCTGGCATTGTTTATTACCAAATGCAATGTCATTCATTCTTTGTGTGACTCTAAGAAATAAAAGTTATTCTAACTGCAAAAGGGTGGTATACAGATGTTCTCAAAATAATACTGTAAAACTGTATGTAGAAATAATGCAAAAATACTAGTCTTTGATTCATGGTGGTAGAATCTGTAATTTATAATGGCATGGGTGAAATTAAAGGATCCCTATATAAAAAAATATACCGTCATTGTTTTTAAAACTGATCAAGGTTTAAAAGAAAGAAGTATTAAATAGTATATCATGTTCATGTGTCACTGACAAAAGTGTTGCACAATGCAAATCAGCTACCATGTTTGCGTTATGTAAGGTCATAAATTTTTCATTTATTTCAGTAACTTCAATTGTGCTGTAGTTGATGAATGCCTGCAAGCCAAAGTTACCACTAACCATAACAGAAACAAAAAAAACTTTTAAAGAAATCATAGTTCTTTGCTTTCCAGTAGAGTTCAAAGGCATCAGAATTTGTACAGCAAACAAGGATAAAAGTACAGGCATTTCCCATAGTATTATTAAGCTGATATATGAAATACCATACAGATTTTAGGAAGTGACAGCTGTGGAGTTTTTGCATGTATGAGAGACAGATGGAGATGATCATCTGTAACATCTCCAAAGGGGCTTTTGTTGTGCCTCAGACCAGTGAATCATGAAATGAGAAATGTTTGTGTGACAGAGCCCAGGAGCTCTGTACTAGATGAAAGCAAGCATCATCAAGTGAGTATTCTCCAGCCTAACGCAGAGTAAGAGACATGCACTTGACTGATACTTTTTTGAAAGATAGTTCCAAAGAGCTTGGTAGTTTCACATTTCACAGTTCTCTGTGCAAAACTGTGTCAGTTTCAGTTACTGCAGGGGTAATATTAAATGCAAGTCAAAAGACTACAGCTGTTATGACATATAATATAAACATTTTTACATTTGACTTTGAGCTGTAAAAAGATGCTATATGATAGGCTCAAAGTAAATTATAGGCTGAAAACCATCATGATTATATATTGTATTTTATCAACCAAACAGGACCTGAAAGTTGCACCTTGTTTTGGTCTTAAAAGTAAGCCTTTTCTGTATGTTTATTTTATATGTACAGCGTGACTGAAGCATTTAATATTTCTCAAGGTCTTCAGCTTCCTCTTTTACTTAGCAAGCACCTTGCTGATCTGGTCCTGATAGTGCCCACAAACATTTCAGTTTCAGTGCAACTCTTCTAACTGTTACAATATTATTTTTGTTCTCCAGGCAGGGCAGATTAATTCATAGTGGCCACAAAAAATTTTAAATTTCAGGTTAAACTCTATCCACCACTGGGATGAGCTGAGCACGCGTGCTTGGTTATGAGAGGGATGAGAAACAGCTGGGCTGGCTCTGGGGTCAGGCTTGTTTTTGGCTGTCAGGAGGAAGCTCTTGTGAGCCACACTGAGCTGATTTGGCTTATCCACTGCAAATTTGCAGAAATGCATGAAACAGCCACCTTGGTATCACCGTTCACTTTATAGATTAAGGCATTTTTCCATTATGAAGAGTTACTATTTTCATGATCTTCCTATATAGACACTATTTCTACAGAAAACCGCAACTGCTAGGAATGCTGAAATCATAAAGACTATGGGTTAATGCTTGTTTTCATGTAATTCATGGAAGCTGGGAAGTCATTAATATATTTCACATCTGCTGCCTTGGTGATTTCTGATTTGTTGTACTTACTCCAAAGTAAATACCAATGTAGTAATGGTACTTTGCTATAGATCTAAAAATCAGATTATGGGCAAAAGGAACATACCTTATATGCAAAGTCAGGAATTCCTTGTTAGTGTCATTCAGATTTTGCCTGCCAACAATTCATGTAATTTATATAATTTCCACCCAAAGAGGGGAAGAACACTATTATAGGAAAAGTCTTTACAATGGTGGGATGGCAATGGCTGCACACACTTCCCAGAATCGAGACTTTTGTCTATTTACCCTCCACTGCCCTCCAGGCCCCTTGAGTGTTGACTCGGGGCAGAGGTGCTGTGCCAAGTGATCAGTGGCCCCAGTCTTTTGGCATGGGTGTGATAATAATAGGATCTTCCTCTCCATTCCTGAAGTGGAAGTGTCACTTGGCACTTCTTTTATCTGCTTTTTAATACAATATGCACCTTGGGTTTTTTTCATTGATTTGTTATTCCACATTATATCTTCGTTTATTATATATATTTTGTTTTGCATATGTTAACTGCCTGGTTCTGGTTGTTAGCTTTGAAAATGCTTTTGCCAGTGCGAATCTGTGCCCCTCCAGCTACCACCCCATACTTGTCTGCTCTTCTACAAAGCAGCTTGTGTACCCACTTTCCATCTTCCCATTTGCATAAATGTGCATGGGAGAGGCTGTACTGAAGTCACTGTTTTCTGTCAGAGAACTTTCATCCTTTAAATTACCCTGAGTTTCCTCGATGTCAAGAAGTTCAGGATTTACAGCAAAGCTTGATACAAGTTTAATTATGTGTTTGAGTTCCATGTTAGTAGGTGAGCTGATTGCTTATTTTACGGAACTGCCATTTTGTCGATCCTAGAAATATTTCCTAATTTCTCATTTCTAACCTTCATATTTCAGAAGTATAATTGAGGAATTCACTGTACAGGGCAAAAAATATTCAAATTAATCAGTGCAAAAAGCCCATCACCACTGTCTGCAGTTGATTCCTGTCTGATCATTCAGCAGTACAACTTATGCACTAAAACTGGATGCCCTTGCTCTAACCCTCAGAAGGTATAACTCACTGTATTGCCTATTTGAAACCTAATTAATCACAATATTCTTGGGGCAGTTGCCAGTCAGCTGATGATTTTGTGAGTTTGTTCAGATATTTTTCCTGGGAATTTTCAAAACCAATCAATTCTTTCAGAACTGTGATTCCTTAGTGCCTCAAGGAGAAATCACAGGCACAGGTAAAATTCCTTTCCACTCACTGCTTACTTAGTTTTGATGAGAGAAATGTTTTTGTGAGCACTCATCATTTTATTTCAGTGTAATACTGATTTTTTTCCTTTCACTCTCATTGGAAGCAAGATGTCACAAGCTATTTGGTTATGGATGTTCAAAGCTGGCCTTTTTTCCTCAAAGAAACGTATTGTTATTTCTTCATTTGATATCAGCACATCACTCTTATTATGCTAATGGATGGCTCAGAATATATATATTACTAACCCCTTCATTTTCTGTGACAGATAACATTCTTTAAGTTTCATTTCTTAAATTGCCAAAACTATTTTTCATCCTTTGTCACCTTTGCAGACTCCTTTTGACTGCTCATCACTCTTCACAGGGTATCATGTCTAATTTTTTCCAAAACTACCCTTAACAAGAAAAGTGAAGACAAAGTTTTAGTTAATACAATAAAAGGTTTTTCTAAACATTAACTGCTTTATGAACAAATCCTTCTGAGGTAAGTAAAAAAAGTCAACAGCTTACATCAACCTTCTTGTATTACCATACGTGGAACCTGTCAGCCTACATTTTTGTACAAGCATCTTTGAAAATCTTCTGCTTCTGTCACGGTGTTCTAAAGATAGATGCATTAGTAATAAAACCTTATTTGATTAAATAATTAAATTCTTGTCAGCCATAATTAAACACTAGCTCCTAACAGAACTCTAATTATTTCTGCTTAGATTTCTCAGGTGACATAAACTACTCTTGCTTCTAAAACATACAGCAACTCCTAATCTAATTTAGTCTTGTGTTTTTTTCTGAACTCCATTGTTCTGAACTGATTCATCACAGTAAATGAGGGCCGCAAATGCCAAGCATCCAATTCCTGCACCATTGTGGGACCCCATCCTAACTGCCACAGAAATCTCACAGAACAAAAGAACCAATTCAACAGATATCTCCCTGCTTTTTTGCAGCATTGTCCAAGACAGAAGGTAAGTTTGACCTCCCCGTATTTTCCCAACACTATGTCCCATTTTGTTCCTTCCTTTATAGCATTTTTCATACAGAACTTTTACAGTGAGCATTCATCAGATTCTGAGCCCAATTAAAGGTCAAAACTTTGAAAAACATTTTGTTTATGATTATGCAGAACACTATTTCAATCCACAGAACTTGTATAAAAGAGTGGAAACCAGTGTGATCAGTGTTGCAGTTCAGTTAAATAGAAAATATGTTAAGCAAAATTTAACTTGCAACAGATCTTCACCATGGAATAAGAGATTGCCTGATAATGTATCTTCATGGACTTGGATTCTCCACATCTACAAACTTCTGTAATGTTTGGTGACAAAATAGCATCTTAGAAATAATCCAATGAATGCTAGTGGTAGGAATCACTATTGCAATCCATGCTTAGGCTTACGTCAGCCAACGTCTGCCGTGTCCCCTCAAAGATGTTTGTAAAGTCGGACAAGGTTGTATTCAGTGCAGTACTTTGATAGAGCCTTTAGCCAGAAGTCACGAGAGGAGCTCCAAGTTTCCATAGAAGCTTTGCTACCTGCGATGGAATCCCAAGGGTGAGGACACCTTTCCAAAGGAAGCTCAGCAGCTGCGAGGCTGCTCATGAGAGCAGGTCATGGGCTGATAAGGATGACACTGTTTTCCTCCTTGTGGGTTTGACATTCAGCTGCACTGAGAAAAACCATGTCCCTGTGCCCAGCCATGTAGGACATATAGCTGTCAGACCATCACTGGGTAAGAGCAGAGACCAGGCTATCCCACCTCACATCCATGAGTCTTTTGGCAACAAAGGTTATTAGAGGTCTGGGAACACCTCTAATAAGAGGTAAGGCTGAGAGTTGGGGTTGTTTAGCCTGGTGAAAGGAAAGCTCTGGGAAGACCTTACTGCAGCCTTTCAGTACCTGGAGTTCTACAAGAGAGGGGGAGAGGAACTTCTTACAAGGGTGTGTAGTAATATGACAAGGGGGAATGACTTCAGACAGGAAGAAGGTAGTTTTATACTAGATATTAGGAAGAAATTGTTTACAATGAGGGTGTTGAGACACTGGAACAGGTTGCCCAGAGAAGTCGTGGATGCTCCATCCCTGAAAATATTCAAGGCATAGCTGGTGCTCCTGCAGGTAGTGGGAACTTGATAATCATTAAGATCTCTTCCAACCCAAACCATTCTATGATTCTATGATGTGTTTAAATTAGGTGTTTTTATGTTCATACATGTAACAGATTCCTTTCAGCTTTAATCAATCCTCCCTTACAGGTAAACCTGCTTTCAGACTGTTTGATAGCATCAGACATAGATAGAAATTAAAAAAAAATTAAAAGAATTTAAAAAAAAAAGGAGAAGAAAAAACTAACTTTTCATCTACCATTTAAAAAAGACCAATTTTTTTTGTCAGAGAAACTAACAGTTTAGAGTATAATTTCTGAAAAACTGAAGAACATCTCCAAAATGAAAACCAAGTCCAGTTTTATCTTAGTCTGAAAATCACTCAGCTCCAAAATGATGCCAAAAGCAGTGATTGGTCACCGAAAAATAGAATAGCCTATGAGTAAAACCTCTCTCTTAACAAATTAAGATTATTCATCCTGTACAAATCTAATATATTTATTCCCCTTGTGTTTTACTCAAAAAAAAAAAAAATCACAAAATTGAAAGTGAGTTTATTTTATTTATTTGGACAGACTTCCGATCTCAAAGGATGACTTTGCAGACTTTCAAGACCATACAAAATCAAAACAAAGTAATTTCACTCATGATTGCATGGCCTTTATTTAAAAAAAAATAACACAACATTGTCTTACTTCATCAGATTTCTTCTGTTCATCCTTTTATATATAAAAAGAAATGAATTTTAGAAAGTTGAAAAGAAAAGCTTTAACACAAGATACACTGCTTATTTCTGCTCATTGGCCTGATAAGCTATTTCAAGAAACTCTTTCAATCAGTTTTAGAAGAAGTCAAATGGGATAAAGTGCAGCTTCACGGATCATAGCCAGAGAAAAATAAATACACAGAGGCTAGATATCTGGCCACATTTTATCAATTTGAACAGCAAAGAGATTTTGGATGTAAAGGGACCTTGATAAAGGTGACTGACCAATTCAGACTTTATAAACAGGACTCTTTTCAAAATATGACTCCTTCAGTACAACAACCAAAACCAATGCTCCAAGAAACAGTTTTTATAAAACATCTCTTTTGGGGAAAAGAAGATTGCTTGAGAATTTCAACATCACAAGAAATATTGGCTCATCCTTCAGTGGATGGAATAGATGGAATATAATACAGATGGAATACAAAATTGGAAAGCCAAATAAGAAAGAATCCTGTAGTTAAAGCACAGATGGATAGAGATAACAAAATGCTGTTCCCTCAACTATGAGACCTCTCTTTTGTTGATTGGAAGTGTTACAGTTTTGATGAATCATGACTCAAGCTCAGGGAGCAAGTTGAGCAGGCATGAGTTTAAAGTTGGATTTCAAACTCTCTTGTAGCTAAAAAAGCACACATTGCAAAGCTTCACACTTCTCCTACTGCATTTTATAGTGACTTGGTTTTGAACCTGTAGGCTAGGAGCATGTGCATCTTGTAGATGTCTGTTTATCTACAAGAGCAACCGGCAGTTTTCTTTACAGGGTGCTGTCCTGAGCTAATCAGCAAAATACAAAAAATGACCACGATAACATGACCAGATTAATTACACGTATTTCTTCTTCTTCTCTCAGAAAATTTATAAACCATTGTGATTATTACTTATGAATATTGCATGAATATTACACTAGAAATACTGTTCAGGCTGCTGAATATCTATCTTCAGTATGTAACAAAAAATGTAAAGCCCACTATGCTTAGACTTTCAGTCCAGATGGCACAGACTAAATCACATGTTCTTTTATGACACATTAGTCATAAGACAGTGACATGCAGAGTACATGGTGAAACTCTAATCTCTAGGGGTAAGAAATGGCCATCAAAAAGACAGCTAAAAAATGAGAGTGTATTTCCATAAGCTGAAGTGATGGGCCTCTCTTAAAGTTTGACTTCCAATAAAAGAATACATTTTTGTACAGTATGCTTTTCCAGTAGTCATTCCTCTAACCTGAGCATGAATGCTGGTCCATCCATTTGGAAGAAAGGGTAGAAATTATTGCTGAATTTGGTAAGCAGTTTTCTCCCATCATGTAGAGGTAGCTAGGGTTGGAGCTTTGCTGAGCTCCTCTTGCAGGCCCTAATCTCACTACTGTGACTGCAAGAGCTCCAAAAGGGCAGGTCAGTGACTCAGGCAAGCTCCCACCCACCTTCTGCTAGATCCAGGATGAACAAATCCTGACACTGTAACCATGAGGAGCTGATGTGTTTCAACAGTTTTAGAAGAATATGATTAGCTGGACTAAAACACTTACCTTTAGGAAGGGAAATTGGCACTTTGAGTCATATATGCAGTCTTGGGAGGACTTTGATTATATCAAATTAAATCAACAAAACAAGATTTAGTCACGAACCACTGCAGAACATTTATAATTTTGGTATTTTGGATATTTTGGCTCATTACCATTTGCTCTTCCTTCTCTCTTCCACTCCTTATAAATGTTGAATGATTTTCCATTCATTTTGCTGAGAGGAAGATGTGTTGTTTGTTATTCTCCTCTTGCCTTCTCTTGTCTGAATATATTGAAACACGACACCTGACTGCCGAAGGAAATTTGGAAAGAGAAAATTCTTACAGAAGATTAAAAAAAAACCTGTGTTCTCTTTTATTTTGTCCTTCGCCTTTATTTTTCATCTTTGTTTTCTCTTCCTTTCCTGTGGAGATATATATAACATTTTGTAAAAAGCCTTCAGGGACCTATCCATCCCTGGGGAGATGGACCAGCACCAGAGGCAGATCAGCAGGCAGAGAAAGTTGTGAAGGAAGGCAGAGGGCAGAACCAAAACAGGAAGAAATCTGAAGCAGAGAGATCAAAGTTTCTTTCAGAAACATAGTCTGGATCATGCTGGAGAAGGACCTAGTGGACTTGGATATTCTTAACGGAAAAGCATGCTTTTGTAATAAGTTAAAATTATGACAAGGCACTGGAAAATATTTACAAGAGAAGTACTGGATGCCTCATCCCTGAAAATGTTTAAGGCCGGGTGGGATGAAGCTCTGAACAATCTGTCTAGTGGACTGTGTCCCTGTCCTTGACAGGGAGTTTGGAACTATGTGATCTTTAAGGTTCCTTCCAATCCAGGCCATTCTATGACACGATTCTTTGATATATTTTAAAACTGATGCATGAGTCCAGTCCCATGGAATGGTTTGTCAGGTACTGTCCTAGGAGTGTTTGCAGAAGGTCATGAAGAGTTCAAATGTACTTCCTCAGTGACACAAAATTTTTCTGTTCCTTAGGCAAACTGTATTCTAGAAGTAAAATTGCCAGACAAGATACCTAAATGTACAGGTAGAATTTACATTTCTCTTTTTAAAAGAAAAAGGTGCATGACTGTGCTTTTGGACAGCGGGGTGTGACAGTGCTGCAGGACTACAAGGACACAACACTGTGGGACTTATGTTTGACCATAAAAAGGACAGGCTGCACCCAGACCCGTGTGAGATGAATGCTGTGATCATAGGCTGCTGACTGCTCAAACCAACACAGATCCATCACACAGACAGTTGTCCCTCTGTCTGAGAATAGCAGTGAACAACTCAAAAAGCTGTTTGGAAATCATCTCCTCGAGCAAAATTTAGGGATATCTGCATGTGTTACCATGTTTATGTGATCTTTAAGGTTCCTAGGAGATTATCATCAGAAGTTGAGAAACCCTCCTGCCACTCCTCTTCCACAGGCTGTTGGGTCAAATGTAAAAGCAGAGATGCCTTGCAAAGCCAGAGTGGGCATGAATTTCCTTTTCTGACCAAGTGAGCCACCCTGTGGTATAAATCTGTTGTATGCCTTGTCATTGAGAAATGAAATTATTTTATGAACAATTTCTGAGACAAGAGTAACTTAGAATGAAAGAAATGTATTTGCCAGTACGTTATACAGCAGAAAAAGGCACTTGCAATTTATAAAATATATATGTATTTCCCAGGCAGCACAGCTCTCCAGTTATTCCCCAGATATTTACTTAGTGTGCTTTTAAGTGTTATATCACCAAAATCTGAGAAAGAAAAGACATAAGGCTCATGTACATAGAGGTTACATTCTATTTTTGGTGTTATATTGAGGTAAATCAGGAGTCAACTCAGTGAAGAAAATTACTCTCGGATACACTGGTATTAACCTGAAAGCAGAGCACAGTCCTTGAAATGCAGTTATATAATGTCTGGAGAAGAGATTCTGGTGGAATAAATGATCTCTGAAATGCTACCAGATAATTAAGCTGAACTCAATGCCCAAACCTAGAGCTCATTGCTGCATATTAATTTAGTAAAACAGATTATTCATGCTTTGGATGTTACCTTTTCATTTGGGAAAAGCAGGTATGTCCTTAAGGAAATTTTGACTGGATTTCACTATCTTATTTTAAATTTAAAATCCTCAAGAGAAGCCAAAAGAACTTTATAGCTGATAAACATCTGAGACCAAGGGGGAAACATCACAACGTATCATCAATATTTTTAGTTCCCCATGAATGATTTACATTCCCCTGCACTATCCGATATCTTCAAAAGAACATATCAAAATTGGAGAGCAGTGCACTTGGTTCATGTAAAGTTAAATTTTCTGCAAAAAGCCCTATGAATTCAAAGCTCTCAGATCAAGTTCTGATTTCTGATGTTGGCCACACACTTGCAGTCTGGCTTTGAAAATTTTCTGTGGGTCTGGGGAATTTTCAGGCCCTGTGAAGGCATGCCTACAGGAAAGCCCCACTGAGCACTGTTGCAGAGCATTAAAACAGAGTGCAGGTCTCTAGGAGTGATGAGAAGTATATCTGCAGTTTTCTGTGACCTAAGCTCAGGGGAGCTCAGCCTCTGCCATCAGGGGGCTGTCACGCCCCCAGCTCAAGAGATGGTTAGCACTCAGCTCTCCCAAAGAAAGCTCAACATTGATTTCCAGGTCAGTCTGGGCAGTTCCTCTTAGGGTATGTTGCAAGCAATAGCAATAGGATTTTTTCCCCCTAACTTTTTTTTTTTTTTTTTTTTTTTTTTTTTTTTTGGTAACTTTCCAAATTGGAGCACACTAAGAATACTGAATGGCAAAATCCTATCTTTTTATAGCAAAAGCTATTCTTAGCTGTTTGGTGAGAGGACAACTGAGATTCAATAATATGCCCAAAATCACCGAGTACATTGCAGAAATTGACTCCAAAGATCTTAGTAAACAGCATACTGATGCCTTGCCCTTGACATGTTCTTACCTTTTGCAGTGCAGACTGAAGCAAGGCTATTTTCACCAGTGGATCATCATTTCTCGTTATAGTTACTGCAAAGTGGTGGGTTTGGAATCTATCAGAGAATATATAAATAGGAATGCATATTGACAAAGGCACAAGCATGCTATGTTTTATAGAATCCATGCAGAATAAGCACTTGATTACAAAACTGTTTTGAAATTACTCAGTATTTAAGAATTTTAATTTGTGTTCTTTCTTTTGCCCTGTCTTGATTCAGTCACTGAAGTGCTGCAGGTAATCTCCAATCACTGTACATTTAAATTAAAAGAATAACAACCATCATCATCTTTTCTGTCCTACTGCAGCTCAGGGATCCTCTGTTTCAATAGATGGCTCACCAAGGGTGAGCAAGCACTCTCAGACCAGAACTAGAAGAGCTTTCTTTCTGCTGGGTACATGGGGTCCACAGAACATTTTGTACAAAGGCACATGTGTCCATGTGTGTAAGCAAAATCTACAATGCAAATACTATAATCCAGTATAATCCTCAGCCTCTCTTCATTGTTGCAGGACTTTGGTGAATAACTGCTAAAAATGGAAGGAGAATGTGCAATCATCTGAGAACAAACAAACAATTTTTTAAGAATACACTGAAAAATAGCTTTAATATTCAGCACAGCTTAATGAATTGAAGACACTTTTCTACTCAGTCCCTACCAAGCTAGAATTTTTTTTCTTTGCAGCTAAATGAAAGTCCTTCATTCTCTTAAGAAAGCTATTGCATAGAATGACAAGATAAAATCAGTATGAGTTATGCTGGCTTTTGTCGTTTTCTGGCCGTCATACCCAAAGGTCTTAGTTACTGTGGCATTTAACAAGTTAAGTTTACTCTCTATAGAAAGATTTTGGCTAAATTATATTCAGAAAGGAAGAATTTACAACTGATGCACCTTTTAATTAAAAGACAAAATGTTCCCACGTAAAGCTGATCTTAATGTTGCTGTGTCATTAGAGAAAGACAGTCTGGCTATCATTTAAGTAACTCATGAAATTGTTTTCTTACTATTTACTTCTGTTTCAGGAAATTTTTAAGGAAAAAATGTTTTCCAAATGTTCAATAAATATGATTAATAGACCTGGTGATTTTTCTCTTCTGCTTATCTTCTCTTATCATTATAGCCACTGATACAGCAATACACTGTTCTGCAACTCCATTCACCTTTGGCTCAACCTTCACTAAAGTAACCAGTGAAAGTGACACCAGGACTAGGGCTGGAGATCTGGATCACCATATGAAGATTCAATTTCTTCCTCTTCGTTGTGACTATCAGTAAAAGTTGGTAACTGGGCCATGTCTACGGCATTAAAGTGATACAAATCCATGAGTAAAGGCGTTTGTCCTGAACACATCAGTATGACCACTGAGTTAAGGAAACAATTGAAAGAGACTATTTAGATTATTGTCATTTGTGGCTTTTTTTTTTTAATTATGATTTTTTTTTCTTTCAGGATTTGGTTAATTTCTCATGATGTTACTTAAGACTGATGCACTTTCTAAATGTATCTGTCACTACACATTACATGGCCTTGACAAAAGATCTCACTGCTTTTGGAAAAGAGAGTAGTTTATCTCCTTGATGTTCCACAGCTGCAACCAGGCAGTAAACTCTGAATTTTGCTGTAAGCCCAAGAAATATATTTGTGTTTTTATGAATGCACTTGAGCAAATCTATTATATGCTTTTTTTTAAACTGCAGTTCCCTCCAGAGTTTGGCATTTGTTCCAGCTAGGACTCGTCATCATGTTCCATCAGGTACTTCTTGCTCCTGTAAAAAACAAGTCCCCAAATGTTCACTCATCTTTAATCACCATAAATTGGTCACATACTTAATTGGTTTTACAAACTAAGATGTCTCTTTGAAAAATGAACTACCATCCAGAAAGACAATGTCCAAATTGTGGCTCTCAACTGTTCTGTTAAGGGCATAAATTCTTAGGATAGGAAGAGAGAAACTCGAGTAAAAAATATAAAATTGGGTAGGTTTCTATAATGAAATTGGAAAAGCAAACAAAATATTTACATCAGTAAGTTAAGGCTGAGGTTTTCTAACATAGCAGGTTCAGTCTGGTGTTTCTTGATGTCGGCTACAAAATTTTGTTTCAGACCCAGCACTGAGACATGATGATTTCTAGCCCCTTTACTTTGCCAGATTCTGACTGGGCAAACAATAATCCCTGTCAGCTGCAAAGTAAGAAAGTAATGTTGCATTTCCAGTTGAATGATTCAATACTGTGCAGAGAGTGGACACCACAGTAATGTCACACATTAACACCTATAGGGAACTTGACGACAGTAATTTGTTTCACTTTTTTACCAAGGACAGTTTGGGACAGTTAGATTTATGAAGCCATAATAAAATATTGACCATGTCAGTGGTAGAATTACATTCATTTCACTTTCTTGCTCTTTCTCCCTTACTTATTTTTAGTGCTGTTCAAAATACCTCCCTATGTATCTGCACATAGCTGTAAAAGAAACATATTGACTTAAATGAATGATTTATAATGTAATTTATAATGCTCTCATAATTTCAAATGATAATAACATGTTTCCTCAGAGACTTTACTTGAGCAAAGAATAAATAAAAGAGTTATTATATTTTCCCTCTACTTTCAGAAATATTCAGTAGCTTATTCCAAAAAGCTCAGCTTTGGTGTTCTGTGGGATATCCTTACCGTAGTAGCCCAGCCCCTCCCTGAATTCCCTGCCCTTCTGTTTTGCTTCCCTGTTGGTTGCAATGCCTACCCTCTGCAGGTGGGAATTTTCTATGTTGTGACAGTAGAGTGTTGATACTAGACAAGCAGAGCAATGGTGGTGTCCATTCTGCAGGAACGTGTCAGCACAAAAATGGCAGTCCTGACTTCTGTGTTACAGAGCTGCACACACCTTCAGTTGTCTCCCACTAAGGGCAGGGAAAACAGCAGCTGTGCCCCACGACGAGGGATGAAGTGTGCATCCCAGTGTGGAACAGCTGTTCCCTGACTATGTCTATGTTCTGTGGCATAAAACCTGTGATGGCAGACCTGCCCCAAATGAATACAAACCCACACAGGTAGTAAGTGCTCCATCTGGCTGACCTTGGTGTCTGACCATGAGCTCTCCTTCCGGCGGAGGGACAGCAATGATGCACGGCCTGATCAAAGGGAAGGGATGCCTTTGGCCCAAAGCTGTGCCACTGCATATACCATCTGAGGAGGGTGAAGAAATTGTCTCTGCTTCTCGCCTGGGGCTGAGTCTTGTGTGCCTCTTTATTCAGGTTCTTGAACTCTCCCACAGCCTGGGACATCAGCTGGCTGCAGAGCTGGGCCCTCACAGGTACCAACCACCACCTTCTCTCTTGGACAGATACCAAATCTGGAGATGATGGAGGTGGCTCTTTTAGCCTTGGGATGCCCCTCACTGGATGAAAGTTCAGATGAACATGAATATCTGAGCCTGACACTAGAGGTGCAAAATCAGTTAATTTTTAAATGATGGGATCTCATGACACTTCTGTGTCCCCCTTCCTCTAACCAAACCATCAGCAATGTATACCTTTTCACACAGTCAGAATGGGAAAGAGTGTTCCAGGGCCAAATAAAACAGTATTTGGTGCATAAGAGAAGAAAGGCTGAAGAGATTAATCATTGAAAAGTCTGACTTTCCTCTGTCAAGACTGATGATATTTTTTTGCACAAAGAAAATTTAATGGATCTGTCTAAGTTAGGAAAGAATTAGAAGATAGATACAAACATGCAGAGAACTTTTCAAATGTCTTCAGTATTTTAGAAGGCAATGCACTGTTTTTCCATGTTGTCTCAGGCTATCAGCCCATCCCTGCTGCTGGACTGTGGTTAGAGAAATATGTAAGCTCTACTTTATGAAGTACAAACATCAAGAGAATTGGGTTGTCTGCTTTCCATCGGTTCTGTAGGAAAGAGTTACTGTTTTTGTATGTCTATAATAATATGTTGAATAATTTCAGTCAGATTTTTCAGTTATCCCAGGTGATTATCAGTGATATATGGGGAGATATTATTTGGTTTGTCAGCATCCTAGATAGCAATTTCTGTTTCTTCTTAATATCTCACTTTGGGGGAGAGAGAAGACTCCTGTTTATTCTGTGCAAACCCTTCAATTTGAAGGAAACTTCTCTCAATTCTGCATCACTTTGTATGTATTTCACCTGTCTGTGGACCCACTGCAACATATCCTATTTTTTTTCCATACTTTTTAAATGTTCTGTGACTGTTTCCTTTCACTGTACCTTTGCTTTTTGTCCCTTGCCTCTCAACATTCGGGCCAAGTCAGAACTGGTGGAGTAGTCCCTGGGGTATGCCAGGCACAGACACTCTCAGATTTCCATAGCTGAAGGAAACTTCGGTTCTTCTCACCATAAGCCATTCTCACCTTCTTGAAATATCTAATGCAGCAGAGTTCAGCAATGAACAGGGTTCAGAAAGAAAATGGTGTTGTCACTTTTTATAATTTGGGATAAGAAACAACTGTTGGTATCCATTAAGAGATCAGCTGGGAATGCAGCCTTGGACTTGGGATTTGTCCTGTCTCTGTTCTTGACAGACCCTTACACTTGGCTGTAGGGTAGAACACAGAGAAATTTTCTGAGGACTCCTCCATCTCTGTGAGATCCACAAGGGCTTTCTGTAAACAGAACTTTCAGACTGCACCTTCCTTTACAACTGGTCCACAACTCAAAACAAATATCACATGTTCTAAAAATATATAGATGAATGCTGACTATGAGATGAAACTTTGATTGAATATGAATACATTGCCTCTGCTTCACCTAACTGCAAAAATTATTTATTATATTTTAAATGCAAGATGCAGAGATTCAATCTGTTACAGAAACAGTGAAAGTCAGAAAAGAATGGCAAATGTCATGAGTTATAACCTCACCTACAAAACGAGGTTGCATTCTCTTCAAAATGAAGTGTCTTGCTCTGGAAATTTGTAACCAAACACACATATGTGAACATGAAGCGATTTTATTTTATGATATTTCTAGGCATAATCGTTTTTACATAAATATCACCTGAATTTTCACTAGTTTCATCTACGCTACCATGATGTCATGTTCTGAAGCCTTGAAAAGGTCTCTTTCAATTACACCTGACAGGTTTTGGGCATCTGAGAAAGAGCACTCCAGTCCTGTGGCTTCAGAGAGCTGCACAGCTCCATCCCTCCAGGCAGGTGTTTCTGCTCTTTCCAGCTGAACTGCAGACAGATGGAATTTGACAGTGTTTCCCCTTCAGTTGCTTCCTAAGGAAAATTAGCTAGCTTTTTCTTTTAGTTGGTGTAGTCACAAATGACAAACAATTGACAGCCAAAGGTATTTTCCCACACTAAATCCACAGATCTGTCAGAAAATGCTACTGAAACAAAAGCTATAATGAGGAAGTAAATTCCCACGAGACTGTGAAATTAGAATGTTTTGTAAAACTGCCCACATTTTTCATTTGTGTCATTAATGCCAGATGCAAAGTTAATCATGGTATTGGTACAAAATATTAAGTTAATGATAGGGGGCCCGCTGGGCCTTTTTTCTAACATTGCTGCCATAGCTAGGTTCAAGTTAAACAAGAAAAGAGATTAATTGCAACTGTACAAATGGT
This sequence comes from Vireo altiloquus, assembly GCA_013396875.1. Lineage (NCBI taxonomy): Eukaryota > Metazoa > Chordata > Aves > Passeriformes > Vireonidae > Vireo > Vireo altiloquus. The sequence continues at coordinate 3,005,862 of VZRF01010678.1, read as the reverse complement.
GAGTTCAAAAAGCTGTAGCATAGGGATGAAATGAGTGAGTTCTACAAAGTTCTTCCTACGACAAATCCAGCTTTTTTAAAAACTCCATGAATTTATAGTAAGAAGGTCACAAAGGAAAATGTTACTGAAATGAATTTGCAAACTCAGGGAACAAAGCTGTTAGTAATACTTCTATGTCCAAGAAATTCACTACTTGGCATATCTATATTAAATAGTCTCAGCCTATAATCGCGTAATATGATGGAAAATGAATATTCAGGCTGATGTAAGAGACTGCTAATATAACCTTCATGCTGGCCCTTCCTTTGCTATGGTATCCAGTAATATCATTTCTGCTCTCTGCAGTTACTTCTGTAAATTAAAGTAAGTTACTTCTGTAACAAAATTCTTGCAAACTTTCTTTCCTGACCTCAAAGAGTGTAGAAATCAAATTTTGCATTCTCTTAAGTTTAGGAGCATGTCATATCTATTTGCTTTTACTAGCCTCCCCTTTCTTGCTCTTGGTCTTATTTCTTCAGTCCACATCAAAGGAAAATAGCAACTCAGCCTTATTATTCCAAATGTCTATTGATCTAAGGTCCTTAGGGACAAAACTTGCAAGCACAATGATCTTATGGTTTTGTTTTCTGTGGTCTAAGGGTAGATCTCAGATTTAGGATAGCATGCAGCTTTCCACAAGTATTTTAATGTGATAATACCTGACCATACAACTGCTAAGAAGAAAATATTCTAAAACTGACCCCTAAAAAGATAAAACCACTTAAGACTTGCTGGGTTTTTTTCAATAGAACTTACCATATTTTTTTTTTAAGCCTTTAAGTTCAAAACAAGAAAAGAGGGTGAAAAAATAGATGGTTATACAGGAATATTTCTGTGTATAGAGGGATTTATGATGTGTACATCAGTACCTCTGTGGGCATACATAAAAATCCAGTCAGAACAGGACTGATAGTTTGCTGCTTGTGTTATTTCACGTGTTTCAGAAACTCCACTGAGACTTCTGAAGTCACAGCAGATTTTACAGACCTTCAGCAAAGAAAACTAAACCATCATAGGCAGTTACACAGATTTTCCTCTTTGTCAGAAATCAAGGGGTTAATAAGCTGCAAAAGACTCTATTGTCAGCTTTCTGCAAATCTGAATATCATTAGTACTTCACTGGGATGGTTTCTTGCTGGATTACATAAAAATATTCCTTTAAAAGAGACATTCTTTCCCATTCCTTCCACATATTGTGCAATACCTACTGGTTATGCAGTAAGATCATTACAAAGGTAATTTCTTTCTGCAGCATAATAAAAATTTTATTGGATCGATAGCTGCTGAGGTATTGAAAGCAGTCATAAATTTTTACGGCATTAACAGAATTCAGTAATTTGTCACTCAAATGGGTCCAAATGAACAGGATCTATGAAACTCTATTTGACAGCTGCTAAAGCTATTGAAATAATGCAGGTAATTTGGAAAAAAATAGTTGGGTAGGTTTGTGTCAAAATGTAATTTGTACATCAATAAAATCAGAAAATAACTTTCTGCAAAAGACTGATAGACTTGGTTCCTGGCTACCACTTTACCTTCTGGCCTGTGAGTCGCGTTCTGGCAAATACGTTTTATTTCTGAATGAAATACAGAATTCTGTGCTCCCTTGGAAACATAGATGCTCCTTAAGCCTTGCAAAACCTGGAAGTATTGACCATCAGGTAAATTATTTCTATTTCTTGGGAAAAAGCTATGGGAAAGAAAATATCAAACAGTTTTTCCCTCAGTTTGCTTCACGGGGGTTATTTTGAGCTACCCATTAACTTCTGAGCCATTTTCATCTTGGGCTTTTAAATGGCTTTGTGCTTTATCAATCAGTCATGAAACAGTGTAAAACTAGATATCTTTTATTTACCTATGGCACTACAACGTTTTCCTTTAGGCTATTTTGTTCCTTTTTTCAGTTGCTGGGGTTTTTCTGTTTGTTATTGGTTTTTGTAATAACAAAATCTGATATGATGACAAGGAAGGGAGAATAATTTTTTAAAAAGATGCTTCACCAAAATTTAGTTGAATTATTCAAGTAAGTTAGTGGTCTGTTTGGGGTTTTTTTCCCTCTACTTGAATAAATACATTTTTTGATAGAAGACAATTATAATATTTCTTCCTCTTTAAAAAAGCCACAAATTATTTCCAGATTATTTGTTATCATTTTTATTAAGATTTTGGAAGCAACTCTGTTTTTTAACATGATGATACCTCCTCAGGCCTCTGCTCCATTTTAATCCTTTTTTTTCAGTGACAGGATATAAACCAGAAGGAAACATGACTGAACACAAAGTGTTTTATGAGGAGGTTTCGTGATACCATCATTTGTCTTCATGCTGCAGCAGGGAAACACTGCCAGAGCCCATTTTGTAATGTGGTTTCTATTAGCTCTGTTGGTGCTAGCATAACCGAGAGTCAAATTCCTTCCTGAAAACACGAACAAAAACAGGCAATGTGACCGTGACTCTCCATCTTAACAAGCCTGACCTGCACCAGCCCTCCAGAGCATCATGTCAAAATTGTGCATAACATTGCACAGGTTTCTACAGGAGCTTACACATTCCTCGATGCAGGTATGCTATCAGTTCTGCTCACCCTCAATATCCACAGACCACGGGGTTAATTAAGGCATTTCTCTGCCCTGGTGACCCCGTTTGCAAAAACCCTGGAAGTTGTTGATCCATCCTTTTGCTCTGGACCAGTGCCCATTCCCCACAGTACCGCCGAGCTCCACAGAGCTCACGCCCCCGTGACACAATACTTCTGCCTCAGGCACATGTGTGAAGGTCAGGCTCTAGCACTGCCCTACAGAAAGCACAAAGCTTTCCAGCTCACGAGATAAAAGTAAAATACGCCAGCTTTATTTATGTTGCACTGTTAATTGTTGTCTACTCTAAAACGCATGCATATGAAAACTAAATCTGGAAGCACATGCTTCAAAATGTCAGGAAACAGGCATGTGGTCAGCACAAGCTTTGTCAACGTATACACTGACATAAGAACTACAAACCAAAGTATGTTCTCTAAATTTATATCTGGTTGCCTGAGACCAAACCCCCTTGTTGATCTCAAAAGTCTTTTTGTACAGAGTAGACTGAAATGATATGCTAAATCTTGCACATGAGTTGAATGTGAAATTAGCTGTGAAAGGCAGATAAATTACTTTATTATCTTTTTCTATTTATAGGAACAAAAATCCACAGAAGGTTTGGTTTGCTTGATTTACCAAGCAGCTCTGCATGAACTAAAGCTACTCTGAGGGTAATATTAAGTAAACAAGTGTAGTTAAAGGCAATGACCACCTTTATGTACCCTGGCACAAGAAGTAATCTCCAGAAAAACAAGAGAAAAAGTTTGTTTCATCTTCTTAGAAAATCTTTTTCCTTTAAGAGAATTTTTTTCTCCTCTTTTCTCAAAAGTCTATTTCTAGTGCTCTTGAAAGGCAACACAATTATCAGGAATCAATTTATTTGTTGAAATGATACTTGCATCAGGTTTTATATGTTTCATTACATCTGGTGTTTTTGAACACCAATTTATTAAACTTGTTACATCTACAGATAAAATTAATTTGAATGCATGAAAAATCAATATTTTAAAAGTTTCTGAAATCTATTCTAATCTGTATACTGAGAGAAAATATTCTTATAGCTGCATCTGAGAGAAGCATCTTTTAATCTTTTCAATATATTTCACGATTTTTAATTAATTAGGAAGACAATTTAAAGGCAGAACATGAGACTAATTTCTAACATAACGCAGTGAAGTGTATGAAAATAAATATGCTGTACTGAATCTTACATAATGTAAAATGTCTCATAAAAAAAGTAATGTCTATCCTTTTCTGAACTATCATTACTTTCTAAAACTCAGAGGAATAGCTGAATCAGGTTAAATTAACTCTGCTTGCTCAAATCAAATATAGATAGAGATATAGGAGATATAAGTGTTCAGTAATTAATGAAATGCCTTTCTACTTTTTCTATTTTATTATGATGCCTTTTTTAAAAAAGAGCTAAATTTATTATAAAAATGTATTTTTTTACATTTTATCATTTAACCAGTGTGTAATGTCAGAAGCTTTAGCAGAGATTGTTCTATTCCTAAGAAGCAATATAGGGGAGCCCTTGGTGAATAGAACTGTAAGCAATATTCAGTCATTAAGTATCTCTCCTTTATACCCATCAGAGTTGCCTTTAAAAGAGCAACAAAAATTTATTTATGGAGCATCAACAGTTCAACTGAGATTGGAAAACTATTATGTGCCATAAAACCTGTACCTCTATTAATTTAATGACTCCTAGAAGCCAAGAGATTTATTAATTCTATTTCCCAGGAACATCTTTTGAAGGTGTTTTGTGTCTCTTGAATATCAGGAATCTTGTTGTTTACCCCATTTTGCCACTTATTTCTGTTCTTTGAAAGCTCATATGTTTCTGTGCTGTGCTTTCATCCTCTTTACGTCATCTCCAAGCTGATCTTTAATATGTAAAGTCTACCTCAGCCAAACACACGAGTCTATATTGCAAATAACTGGAGCTAATAATCCTTCAGTGAACATCTATCACAGAGCAATCACCTCCATCACCCAAAATATTTTCCCAGTGATTCCCACCACAGACATGGTAACCATCACTTGATCAGACCATCTCTACTACCCCATTGTTGATCAGTCAGTATCATAAAAAATACACCTTCAAAGAACCATCTAGGTGTAAGTCATGTAGATAAACAAATATGTCAGTGAAACACACTATCAAAATACCCTCATAGAAAAACTCAGGAAGTTCTAGATGAGTGGACAGTGAGGTGCATAGAGAACTGGCAGATCCCAGAGGACCATAAACAGTGGCTCAGGGTCTAGTTGGAGGCCTGTCACTAGTGTCCCCCAAGGTACCATACTGGGCCAAGCATTGTTTAACTTATTCATCAATCACTTAGATGAAGGGGCAGATGCCTCCTCAGCAAGTTCATTCACAACACAAAGCTGGGAGGAGTGGCTGATCCCCCAGAGGGCTCTGCAGCCCTTCAGAAGGACCTCAACATGTTGCAGAGATGGACAGAGAAGAACCTTCTGAAATTCAACAAAGGCAAAGCCAGGGTCCTTCTCCTGGGGAAGAATAACCCCCTGAACCACTACAGGCTGTGAGCCAACCTGCTGGGAAGCAGAAGGACCTGTGAATCCGGGGGGACAACAAGCTGTTCATGAGCCAGGAGTTTGTCCTTGTGGCCATGAAGGCCAATATCTGCAGGAGTAGATTGCCCAGCGAGGTTGTGGGAATTCAAGATATTCAAGATATATAAGAACAATCTGGATCCAATCCTGTACAATGTGCTCTAGGATGACCCTACTTGACCAGGAAGTTTGGACCAGCTAACCCACTGTTGTCCGTTCCAGCCTTACCCTTCCTGTGATTCTGAATAGTTTATGTAAAACCAGCAGCTATTTAATGTGTGAGAACCAGGATACTGCAAGCAATGTTGTTTCCTGTGAGAAGAATCAAGATATCAAAACAATATCTCCAAGCCCCCACAATAATTCTACAGCAAAAAACAGATCACATTCTCAGATGAATCTCTTCATTCCTCATATTCAAAGGCAATACCAATTTCCAAAGATAAGTTTAGGAGCTAGGATTCCTAGCCAATATTCTGTAAGAGTCAAAGACAAGAAAAAAATCCTAAACACAAAATTCTTTTTCTCCTAATTCCCAGCTTTAAAATATGTGATATGCAGCATGCCTATGAGACTATTCAAATGTAATGTAAAATACAGAACTGGTAGTTTACCTGGTCCAGACTGACACCTGTTTGTAAGTATAAGATCGTGCATCAAAAAAGGATGAGCATCGTTCACAGTTCATTATGTGTCCCAAATATTTTTAGTACTATTTCAGTCCCAAATCAAATGATCAATGTAAATGATCAAATGAAAATGTAGTTATTCATGGGTCTGCTTGTTTTTCTTTTCACAGATGATGATTGCTCAGTATGATCACCTTTTTTCCAATGCAAAGTCTTTGTGGAATCCATTCTTACCCCAAACCTCTGCTGATGAGGTCCCTGTATCTTTAGGTTTTGAGAAACACACGTGTTCAGAGAATCATAGAATCACAGAATGGAAGGGACCTTTAAAGATCATCTGGATCCAAGCCACCTACCATGACCCTCCACTAGACCAGGCTGATCAATAATCTTTGTTTTCTTGTAGTGAAATAAACTAAACCCATTGGACTCTGACTATAGTGGCACTGCCTAGCAGGGTATCAGCTCCTCTAGGAAGGACTTGCTCTGCAGCTCTCCCATCAAGCACGGGTTCCTCCCCCAGGCAAGATATTTGCAGCAGAGCTGTCTGTGGGCTGACATCCCTCAGGAGGTGCCACACACCAGCCAGATAAGAGGTCTTTGGAATGGTCCAAACCAGTTTCAGAGAGCTTAATATCTCCTAAATAATCACAAGCCAGGGCTGGTCCATCCTTTATCCCAATTTCACTGCACTAAGCACAGCCTATGTACCATCCATACCAATGCGACAAAATAATTTGGTGTCTGTTTTAGATAATAAACACCCCCTCCACCTAATGCTGATGCGCAGATCTGCTTTACTTCCTACAGACCAGTAGAGCAAATTCTTCCAACTGCAGGATGTTCTGAGGGCTGAGTGACTAGATGTAACAAGGCTGTGGTGAAGCACAACAGCTTAGTTAGGAGTGAGGAGATTATGACTGACAAGCAAAGGGAGGAAGAAAATGGGACAGTGCCTGAGAGGAAGGGTTGAGATAAGTGTGAAAAAAATAGTAAAACGTCCACGCAAGGAAAGGAATGAAGTGAAAAAGGAAATAAAGAGAACCAGAAAAGAATAAAAAACACAGGGGAGATGGCAGCTGGAGGTGAATGCGTTGTAAATAAAACAAGTCTTGAAGCACAGCAGGATAAAAATAATGCATTCAAAATACCAGGACCTGCAGAGCTTCTCTGAGCTGAATTTAGTGTTTTCAGGCCCTGAGGTGGGAATAGCCTGGGTTAGGAGACAAAGGTGCTGCTTATCTATGCTGCTATTCCAACAGATTTGCTGGCAACATTATCCTCCTTTTTAAGATTATTGCTGAGCCCATCATTCATTCCCATCCTTCTCACTAATAGCCATAAAGAGCCAACAGCAGTACAGGCGAAGTGCTTTGCTGCATGCAGGCACCATGCAAAAATAATGGCCCTGTGTTCAGTGGGGAACATTACGGCATGGCCACGTAAAACCCACTTAGAAGCAGGAATTCCTATATGTACTGCTCCCCTGGCCAACCCCATCCATGCAAATTGGTGTCCCTGGTGCACACACTGCAAGGACCACAGCCCACCAGTTCTCATTATTTCTGCATGAAATTATGTATTACCTTCTCTATCCTGAAGTATAAGAAGGATTTGGTGACAGAAAGTGAGGCTTTCCTTCTATTACACCATACACATATTTTCAGTCCATGAAGTTCATAGGTAAACCTCTTGTGTTAGAACTAAACCAAGACTTCATTGCTGCATGGCCTCATCTGGTGCTTTCATTTCTTGCATTGCTCACTTGAGTTTCCGGATTAATTATCAAAATTGGCTGCATGCATGAGTCATGTTCTTTAACACAACTTGATTAACCCATCAAAAAGGACATAAAGATTTTCCACTAGAGCAAATTTTTCTAATTGGGTCACAGTCTTTTTTTCTCTACATGACATGTCACAAAAAAGTGTCCAATCAGTTTAAAACCCTTCATCCTTGAGAAGTGTCCACCCTCCTATGCTGATTTTCATGCAAGTTGTTATACAGAAACAAATCAGTGATGCAGATGTTTTGCATAATTTTGTCTTACAGAGGTATGTGGTTTTTTTGCACTCCTGGATGTGACATCACCCTGGAGCTCACATAGGCCCTTGTCATTGCATAACATGCTCTGCAGTCCTGCACTACTATGAAGGGAAGCTTCTCTTAATTGTTCACATTTGAAAAATATACATATTATGTCATATACAACTGAAGATTTTGCTACAGCTATTGGACTAGCAAAAATCAGAAGCTGCAAGACTGTTTCACATGGCCCCCTGGTCCTACTTGGACATTAACTGAGGCAACATCTCCATTTTTGTTACTGGCACCTTACCACACATAGGTGCATCTTATTTAGGGTGTGATAATGAATTATTTAATGAAGCAGATGTAATTATGATGGAAGGAACAAGACTAGATCTATACTTCTTGAATATCTTGCTTTTGGGTAGATTTTTACCCCTTCATGAAGCACTAAGAAATCAAAGTGCTCAGCTGCTTCTTGGTATTAAGGCCTCAGAAATGTTTGCCTCATGTGACTTGTTTACCATCGTCAGATTTGAGATTGGAAGAGAATTTTCTCTCAATTGAGATTATCAGGGACTATTTTTGCTTTTCTCTGAAGGAAGAAAAAGGCATAACTCGTTTCTAAGGCTTTTCTGTTTTCACCCCACAAATGCCACATGATCTCCCCTCTATTTTTTTTTTTCGTGTAAAACAGCATAGCTGTGGCTTTTATTTAAGTCTGAATTTTTCCCAGGCTACTGTGAGAGTTTTGCATCCTGTGCAGAGCAGGGATGTGAGGAAGGGGTGTTCTGCAGGGCTTTTGTCTGAACATCTGCTGCATAGTTGTCTGTGGCAGGAAAAATTCAGGGCTTGCATGTATGATGGTTTGTGGTAAATTGTCTTCTTCCAAGTGCCTTGTGTGATGCACTTCCATCATAAGGTAAGGGGAGACACAGGCCAGTACTTGAACACGTGGTCAAGAGCAATTATTTTAACAAAAAAGTTGAGTAGAGTCTGGCTCAATAGAGGTCGCACCTTTGGGAAACATTTGAAGCACTTTAGTCATAAAACAGCAAAATATAACTCAGACATCCAGCAGAGCTGACAACACCTGACCCGCATGAAAACTGTGATTTGTAAATTATTTTTCTGTCCAGGTCTCTGTGACCCTGAGGCAAGTTCAAGCATAACTCTTTTCTTAGAGTTCATGCAGTCCCTGGCCCTCAGAGCTGCCTTCACGCCTTTGCAGCAGGAGCTGGCAGCAGCAGGCAGAGCTTTTGGGTGACTGCCTCAAGCATGCAGGCAAGGCAAATGAAGGAGGGGCTGGGGGAGGCCTTGCTGAGCTCAGAAAGCAGCAAGCTTACAATAATGTGGCGGTTGCTGTAACATATTATTTTCCTTTCTTCCCATTTTCTCAGTGTCACTTACTTATTCTTGCCTCCCCACTCACATTATCTCCAGAGAAAGAAGAGCAAATTGGAGGCAAGGCAGAGGAAGGCAGCAATAATGCCAGCAAGCTGTGGGAGGGCTGGGAGGAGTCCCAGCAAATCCTGTTCCCATGGTTGTCCCTATTTGTGTAAATGTGAGGGTCCATCAGGCCTCTTTTTTTTCTGGGTTTCTTTTTTTTTTTTCATTTTAGGTTGAAATTTGAACCTGAAATGATCATGAACAAGTTGATCAGGAAATGTTTCATAATTACCTCAAAAACATAACAGCAGAGGAGAGTAAAGCAGAGCATCTTTTATTAGTTGATAACCTCAGGCTACCTGACTCCCTGTAAGATAATATGTGAATCAGTGGAATACTGAGCACAACAGAGAGATTCATCAGCCAGGGAAACAGTCATTATCAAGCTACTGGAAAGTTTTCCTGCCACTGAATCCTGTAATGAAGTGTTCAAATTTTCAAATGAATTGAAAAGAAAAAGTAATGCAGAGGACAAGCAGTCAGACAAATTCCTGAATTGTTAAATGTGCAAATGTGAATATAAAATACACTATTTCTCCATCTTTCATCTTTCCTTTGTCACTTTATTTTTCTTCTGCTATCTTTGTGATCTCCTTCTCCCACTGGCTCAAACCAGAGTCATGATTACATAAAGGCTGTTGCTTTGAAAGGCTGCTGATGGATGTCCTTTGAACCCCAGGGACCCAGCACCCAGTGGGGTTACACTGAACAGATTGCACACCCTGCAAGCCAGGCACATGTTGAGGGGCAGGGTAGAGAGTGTTGTACCATGGAAAAACCACCATGTCATCCTTCAGGGCCCATCCTCTACTCCAACTGAAACTGCCCCATTTCAGAGTAACATATTCTAAAGACCGTAAATAGACCAATAGCTTAATTCTTCCCTCAGGAAAACTGCATGAACATGCTCAGCAGTAGTTTACCCCTAGGCAAAGGGATCATAGTACTAAAAAAGAGTAATTTAAATCAATGTGAACAAACCTCAGTGGTATTTAGTCTCTTATGAGAACATTAACATAACAATGAGAACACTACAAATAATTTAGATTATAATTGAGGCCATTAAGGAAACATGCACAGTATTAAAGCACATCTGTACACTTACACCTACAAGATGCTGGTTTTCTTATTTCTATAAGGAATATTACTTTTGTCCAATCCTTGCATAACACCTGCTGCTAGAGCTTGTCCAAGGGCAGCCAGGGGCCCAAATGCTGATAATATCTTTGTCCCTAATGGAAGATCAGGAAGCACACCATTCCAGCTTGCTGATAGCAGGAGAAAGGGCATACCTAGATTTAGATACATATCTTCCTGACAGAACAAAAGCTGTCTCCTTGCAAAAAGAAAACTTTCTTTCCTAAGCAAATATAATTTCGCTTTCTATCAGGCTACAGCACTGTGGAAAATGTCTCATTAAGACAGATGGTGAATTGTTACTCTTCCTCTGTCAACAAAAACAGAGTTATGTAGCTTGATTCCACAGAGGACAGATGTGAGTTAAGCATGAATAATGCTGATTCAGACACTATATATATAAGCTTAAATAATTCGAGAAGAGATTTTAATAAGCAAGGCCAGTTGCCAGCTTGGCTAGCAGACATATGTGCCCTGAGTGCTAATGGGACGATGATTACCACATGCTAGTGCAGGGCACAAGAAAGCAAACATGAGTTGTGACATCTGGAGCATTACCGTGCACAAAGGCAGTCTTGATGTCTTTGAGATCAGAACATGAAACAGGTAAGAGGAATGAACCTGATCTCAATATGCTGATACTCTGTTCCCTTGCTTTGCTTTGTTGGAGCAAAGCAAACTGGAGAAATATTTACAGTGTTAGTTCACCTCTGTGGGTTGATGGTCCTGATACCTGGATTGTGAAAAGGCAGATCTTGAAAACAAAGAGCAAATAGGTTTTGACAACTGGAGAAATTACTTTTATCCAACCTTGGTTTCAACAGTGTTAAGAAGAAAATAGTAATTTCATTTAATGACCAAATTTGGCTGGTGATAATATCCGATTCTTGATTTAGGTGGAAGGTCTGCTCTAACGGATTGTACTTCATTTTCTAGGGATGTCCTCAACACTGGTATCAGGGAAATGTGTCCCCTTATCCATTCAGACAGTAGGAAAAAACTGTTGACTTCAGGAAGCTCCAAGTTGCTAATGACCAGCTAATTCTGTTTTGCTTTACTATACAGTTACAGTTTGGTCTTCTTCATCATTCCCCTAATCAAATACCTTATGTCCTTGGGACTGCAAAGTGAGAAGTCCAGGTACGCAATATGAACACCTCCAGGTCCGTAATCAAGTTTTATTTATCTCTTCAGCACATGCAGAACCAAATTCAAAAGTATCAAAGACCTGCTGCAAGAAAAGCAGATAGGAAATCTGAATTTGTCCCTGGCTCAGAAACTGAGTGCATACCCCCACGCAATGTGAAAAACAAGATCTTTCCTGTTGTTCACAGAGACTCAGAGTAGTAAGGGCTGTAGGCCCACCCAAAATGAAACTCCAGCTGCACAACAGAGCAGCATGTCCTGGGTCCTGGCACAGTTTCTCGGCAGCTAGAAGGAGCCTTAAGTCCTGAGTCTGATAAACAGCAGTGTGAGACTGAGTACTAATGGACAGTTAACTTTTTCACTACTAAACACAAACATTATTGATTTTATTGGAGTTCACTTTATATATGTGGTTTTTTGCTCACAGCATCAGGATGCACAGGACTTAGGACCTGAATTTCTTTTTAACAGTGATTTCAGCTCTAATTAACTACTATATCTTAAGCTTTGAAGTTGATACCATTTTTAGTTCTCGGATTTTTTTTAGAACAAGTTTTGCTGGCATCACATTGCAGTTTTCAGAAGTTCTGTCTTTTGTGAGAAGTAGAATGCATTTTAACTCACTTCTGGATGTACTCATTCAGTGCTTTTTGCTTGAAGCATGAAAAGAATTTAAACCATTATCAGTTTTGATGAAGAGAAAGCAAGAAACCTACTCTCATTCTATTCCATACTCAGAATATTAGCACAATTAAATGGCTGATAAAAATAGACTGTTCTCCAAAATTCATACCAGGTTATATTTACTCATTCTGAGAAGCTTCTTTTTTTAGCAGGAATACAGTGAGAGTCACTCTTAACTATTTTTCTAGCTTAGGCAGGTCATCCCAGTATTATTTTAAAAACCCATGCTCAGAATTCTATTTCTTTTTTATTTCAGTTTTTTTTCCCGAGTAGAGCTGTAGTAATTGGATTCCTTCATTACTCCTTCTACATCGTTCTAGGTTAAACAAACTAAGGTGATTAAAATGAAATGGAGCAAGTAATTGATACAGCATTAGCATCAGCAGAAATGAATGCTTTCACTGTACTGTGTATCCCTCCCATCACTGCAGGAGAGCTTGAAGTCTGCTGTTGCACAAAACAGATATGAAATTTGATGCCTGACACAATTGCAATTATGCTTCAAACACTGGGTGGTTTTGATTTATTCACAATGGACAACAGCCTCCACAAGCACACTAAAGGCCTTTCCAGGTGAGAAATCAGGTGATTTGCAATGTGTAAGACACTCTGTTTGAAAGGTCTTTAACGTGCCCAAAAGTTCTCCTTAATCCACCCTTTACTAAAATGGTGACCAGTTTCTCCCTATGATAGTGTTCAGAAGGTTCATATGAAAACCTCACTCAGACCTGGGCACTGGAGAATCTCTCCTGTACATTCTTTAATTTCTACCTTTGAGGCAGAACATGCCTTCACAAATAATTTGTCAGAGGTTCATTTATGACGATGTGTAAGAAAATTTAAAAAGAATGGGTTCAAATTATCCATGGAGACTTTGCAGGTTCCTAACAACTTGCATTGGATGCCTTAGAGCAGGGCAGACTGCAGCAGCATCAGCTGGAGCAAACACCACTTTCACAGGCTCTCCAGGGTGCTCTGGCTGCTGTATTCCCCAGCAGTTACAGCCATGAGTCAGCGAGTTAGGAAGTTTCCATAGTAGCAAGCTGGGAGTAACACAGATGTTGCAGGTCCTGCCTCTCTCTGCACACAGATTGGGTTTAGCACTAATCCTTGTGCTATGTTCTGCTGCTCCAATCCCAGAGATAGCCAGGAGAAGGATAAGGTCTGCACACTTCAGGATGTTGGGAAAAGAAAACATAGCTTTTCTATTTCTTTGTCATTTTTCCATCTCCATACATCTCCACTGGATACACAGGATAGCATCTCTATCTCAGTATTTACTGCTGTCTCAGCTATTCAAAAACAAACAAACAAGCAAAAACAAACAAAAAACCCTAAAATAAAACAAAAAAAAAACCCCAAATCTCAATTTACCCTTAATTTCTGAACGGTGGAAAATGACCGCTTAGGAATTTAGTCTGTTCTTTCGATTGACTAGCAAGATATTTCCAGGACACATGCCAGCTCCTCTTTATCTACACTCTATTTGTGAGAGTCCTGTGACCTTGGAGGCTACAGGACTGAGACTACTTCTGTGAAAACTTCACCTTTTTCAAGTACTTTACGAGCTACGTATATCAAATAACACAACAAAGCACCAAAAATAGCCTGTCCCAAATCAGAGACAGTGTTTACTAAGGACTGAACTCAGCTAAGCATTTTTTTTACTTTCTCTGGTAAATGATCATTTTCTTTTGAACCAGTATCCATAAATGCAATGAATAACAGTACCATAAGGAGAGTCCCTGCTGCTTAAAAAGTTATTTTGTCCATATTTATCTATTTGGTTTTTTCCCACTGGAAAATATATATACACTAATTAGATAATCTGTTGCAAGAAATCCAAGTTCTGTTCTTGGGGCAGAAGGTCAAAGCTCATCTCCAAAAGCAAAAACATTGCACCTTATGAATTTACTCCTCACCAAAAAGGTACTTGGAAACTCTAGGTATCTATCTTTTCCCGAAGGAAAAGGAGTACTTAGGTGCTCAAAGGTCTAAGCATTCCTTGGAGCAACTCAATGCTAAATGATTTTGTCTCTGAAGAACTGAAATAATGCATTTATTCAGTGATGACTAAATATAAAGATCATAAACACTAGCAGGAATAGGCAACTGAAGCCTGGGTCTTGTCACTGCCAAATGAGTGTCCCAACCAGAGGTGTAAAGAGCTGTGCTCCTTGTTTTCTGCCTCCATGCGTGTGAGGTATGCTAATGCACCACACACAAAGCAATTAAGCAAAAGGAGGGGGGGGGTTATAATGCCGCTGTTTATATAATGCTTTTGGAAGGTAGTAAACATGAAAATAAACACTAATGCAGAAGAAAAAATCTAATGGAAATCGAGTCTTCTGCATCCCACTGTCATGTCTGACCTGTTAGCTCATAAAGAGGCATCACCAGAAAAAAGCCAAGGAGCCTCATTTCATTATGTCTTGTGAATCTTGAGTGAAGTGCTAGAATAAAGGCCCATATATTGTACTTAGATCCAATTATATTCACACTTTTCCTCCTTTCTGGCTAATGCAAATCTGCACTCCTGTGCTGGCTCCCCTGAGGTTCTCCCCACCTTGGGAGCTGTACAGCTGCACCCTGGCTCTGAGCATCAGTGGGTGCTGATGCAGGGCCAAGTGCCTAAAATACAGACACTACAGTAAAAAGTACTGCCTTGTCTGTTCTTCATGGATAGAGCTCTCAGGCATAGATCCCAGATCTCCAGGTATTACATCACCTTAAAAATTCAGGTTCTTCAGAGCATTGGCACTAGTGCAGCAACTGTAAGGGAATTTCTTCTTAGGAAAAGAGGTACGTTACCTCATATTTATTTGGGGTGCCACATAAAAGGGTTGAGGGTACACTGAATGTTAGTGGGAGCTTGCTATTGTAGAGTAGCTGGTTTGCATCTAAAAGCCTTTATTTTAGGATTTTAGATGGAGATCAAAAAGGCTTAGTCACAGAGTTATTTATTTTCCATTTTCAGGGAATATGTGCAAAGTGAGAACCTTAAGTGCTGCTACCCCTGCAGCCTAAGACTTCAATCCTAAGAATAAATAACTTTCCAAATTTATTGTTGCACAGAGAGTTTTCACATTATTGGTTCCAATGAATCTAGTGGGTTTTTGAAAGCACATTGACATTTATCATCTTCCATCACAAGGGAAAGCAAAAAAACCCCAGACTTTGATTTTTTCTTTAACATTGCTATCAAGTGACAAAATTCTGTTTTCTTTCTATGACCTGAGTTATCCAGCGCTTTCATACCATATTCAGCCTTTTATTATTGTTTATAATGTGGTTTTAGCAAACAACATCAAGAAAAAAAAAGTATAGAATAATATTATTTAAACAGGTATCTGTTTTTTTCCTGAATTAAGTACATTAATGACAGAGACATAAAGATATATGCATATAAAGACATATTTTGTATATTTGTACATATAATTACACTGTTAATATTCAAGTAATAAATGCATACAATCACACTGAGTACAATATATCAATCAGTATTTAGAAGAAGAAGAAATTATGCTTGGTCTTGGCAACAGTCCTTGTCCATCCACATAACCAGGAGGGTTGTACACCAGGTTAAGCAAACACATTTCCTAACACTATTTTGCTCTCCAGACTTTACTAAAATTGTTTTACTAAATATACATGGAAACAGTGAGTTCAGATAAACAGAGAGTGTGAGGATTGCCAGACACCTGGCACAGGGATTCTGTTTTTCACAGGCTGAGCCCTAACTTGCTGTCCGTGCCACAGTGGGAATCCCAGCACATCTGTGAAGCTGCCTGAACAGCTCTGGAGAGCGGCAGAGAGATGCCAAGCATCTGCACAAGGGTCTTGCCCAGCAGCCAAGCAAAGGGAAGGACTGAGCCCATAATTCAAACAAATACAAAATCACAGCAAAGACTTCTCACTGGCAGCAAGCCCAGCGCTGCTCACCCTGCAGCAAGAGGGATGTTTCCAGGGCAGCTGCAACCCCACAGGGGGAAGTGCAACTCTATAGGGGGAAGTGTGACACCAGGCTACCACCTTCTGTGGGTTCTCACGACACTCCAGGAAGGAAGGCAAGAAAGGAAAAAAATAATGGATTTTCATTCTTACATCCCAGATCCATTTCTCATTTTTTTCCCCTCTCTTCTTTTTACTTCCCAGGTTAAACTTCTATGACATGCAAGGTGGGCAGCTTTTATTGCCACATCCCTGAAAGGCTGCTGGTTGAGTTTTCTAGAATATGTGAGCACAGCTCAACAAAATTAAATTGAGTTTTGCTGAAGTTTGTGAATGGAAACGTCAGTGTTTTCTTTGCACCTTATAAAAAATCCCAGCATGCCCTCTGTTGTGACCACTGTGTCTTAGGTCACATCACATCATGGATGCCCCTTCTGCCATCCCTACTCTGTATATCACTGGATTTCAGTAAATGATCATGCCTTAATAGCAGAGTTCAAATATATTCACGTGCTCAAAGTCAGCTGAAACTAGTGACACAGTAATGGATTTTTAAGAAGCTAATTATATTTTATGTTCTTATGCTGTATTAATAAATTCTGGTGTTCTGTGGTTGGTCTGAGATGATACACAGGCAGTATGTGATCTAGCTAAGAAAATTGTATTATGTAGTCTAAATTATTAAAAGGAAAATGCAGCTATTGACATCTCTTAAATAGTTTTCTGCTATTATGTTTCATTTCTATGAGAGGATGATATTTTTATGCTCTACTGAAGAACGTTAGCACAGCTTTCTGTTCCCCGAAAATGTAAAGAGACTCCAATATATGATCATCAACCACTGTATGGAGATCTATATTAAAGTAATTAGGGTTTCTGACTATCTCACTTGTACAGTAAGTCATTTCCAACCAGCTGTGAAGTGAAAGGTGAAACACTCAAACTAAGCTTGTAGTAACGAGGTCAGCTTGGAGATGGGACACGGCAGATTTGCTGTGACCCTCTGTGAATGGCGTTGCAATGGGCAGGCATGGGAAGGCAGCACCGGGGACATTTTAGCTCCTGAAGCCCAAATGAGAAAATCAGGCTCCGAGAGCCATCATCATTCTACAGTTTTGCTCTGTTTTGAGTGTCCTTCCAAAATTTGTTCCAGGCCATTAACCATTCATATGCGAAGTTAAGAAACATAAAATACTGTCAGGCACAACTAAGAGAATAACACCTGTGAGCTGAATCCAAAGAAGGAACCTTGGCTGGCTGACCTCAGATGTCTAAACATAGAACTCAGATCTTTATAGCACCTCTGCCAGCTTCTGAAAAGCCAGAGAGTTAATAAGAAAAACACCAATTACTTGGTACTGCTAAGTGTCTTCATATTCCTCACAGCCAGTTTTAGGAAGCAAAACTAATTTCTTGTCTTTTTTTTTTAAACTAAGGACTTGAATTTATCTTTTCTACTCCAGAAAATGCTTCAGTACCATTAGTCCCAAAGGAATTAATAAGATGGGATCATTTTCTGCAAGTACCTGTGACTTGAAAGACTAACAAGCAAGAAAAGCATTCAAATGCTCTGACGTGTCCTTCCCAGTTGCCTTCTCCAGCAGCTGCATTTTGTGAATCCCAGTTCATGGACTCTCACAGATGGGTTTCTGAGTGTTGTATTGTGAGTACTTCTAGGCGGCTACAACGTTGAAAGGTGCCATGATACGACACATTGCAACACCCAGGTCATCTCTATGGATCTTCTCAAATTTGTGTTACACCCTTCAAGTGATTCAACAGCTCTGCCCATGCAATCCAAAATCCCTGTGTAGGAATGTCTTTCCATGCTTGCTGGCTGTATTCCTTCCAGATGTCTCTGTTCTTTGTGTCAAGCTGCTCCCGTCTCCTCTGTGTCCTGAACACTGCTTCCACAGAATTAAACCCATTAGAAACACTAAGATGTCCTTATTGTGAAGCAGTCATGTATGTCATTGTCCTATTACTTAGTTCAGCTTAGGAGCATATTTGACTGCAGGTTTATAGAAGGGTTGAATAGCCCATGTGTCTTGTTAAAATGTGGGAAAATTTCTTGTTGATGGAGAGAGAATATGATAAACATGGGAATTACTCTTCATTTCTCCTTTTATTTTTGTGAACTAATTTGTGATGATTAGTCCAATACAAACACAGTAAGAAGTTTCCTCTCAGCTCCATCTTGGAAGTAGCTACTATGAAGGGGAAGGATGCTGGGGCTTTGGGAGCACAAGTACAACCTACTCAATTGTTACAGTGTCTCTTCCATAAAGAATCAAAGCATATAAATGTTTCCCAAAAAAGTAATTCAGCTGTCACAAGGTACAAGGGACATTTAAAAGGTCATCATGAGAACTAAGAAAAGAAAACTGAGGCAGTACTGCATTCAGAACACTTTTAGGCATTCAAGGACAAGTTAGGATCCTAAATAGATCCTTGGATCTGGGCCCTAGAGTGCTGAAAACAAAGGTGAGGAGGGAGATAGGATTGTAACTGGGCAGGTTGAATAAAGAAGCCTTATTTTGACCTAGAATATGCAAGAGCATGCTTGCAGGCAGTGGGACAGGAGCCAACAGAGTTGAAGGTGAGGCTGAGATAATGAGAACAGAAATAAAGGAGGAAAGAGAGCTTGAAATAGCAGGGACTGAAGAGATGAGAGGCAGATAATAGTTCACAGACCTCAGAACTGGAGACAGACTGTGACAGAAAAGGGGAAATTAATTGTGGGGGATGGGCCAAAAGGATGGGGAGAGGCAGTAACTCTAGTAAAATGCATTTTTGTGAGAGATGATAAAGTAGTAGGAGACAATACCATCTAGCAGCAATGATGGGAATATTGTCAATGAAAACTATACGAAGTAATGCTTGTCAGACAAGTTACTTGCTCATACCTTACTGGATCAAAATTTAATCTCTATCAGCATCATTAGAAATAACAGTGGAAAGCAATTCACTCAATATCTGACAATCAAATCCATTCTTCAAGAACACATGTTCAAAGATGTTTACCTACACAAAGAATTGAAAGCTTTCTTGACATTTACAAATTGGTATAGCCTCTTTTATCTACTCCCTATTTTCTTCTTTCCAGACCTTTTTTTCTTCTAAGTGTTTAGTTAAATTCTTCTAAAGGTTGTCCCTTCTTTATCATCACAATTCCACATTATTCCATTCAGTTTTGACTCTCTGTAGTAGACTGCTGTCAAAATACCTTAGGGCCAACTGTGAAGAACACAGGGATGACTGCCCAGTGTTGCATCACACCAGGCAGGTGTCTCAAATCATCGTTCAAATTCAGTGATTCTCAGGCTTATAATTCACTTGGGCACTTCAGAAAACCTAATGTCCTCATCTTTGTCCATCAATATTCACGCTGTGATGATTATAAATGCCTTTGAAAACATTCTGCTCTCTTTTCTTTGTATTCAACGTTTTGAAGTTCAGCAATTTGTCCACTGACTTTGAGTACAAATTTTACTTTCTTTCAGCACAGAAAGTTATACTGACACAAAAATAGGAGTCTATTCTTCCCACTTTCCCCAAGGATCCTACTCCCAGGCAGGGAGGCATTTAAATGTCTCATTTATACAAATGCCAATTTTATTTTTTTTAACATAAAAAAACCCAAATATTTTTTTGGACATTTTTCCCTTATGAAATATTCACAGTCCTTCTCTGTATTTTTACCAAAAAGGCAAACTAATAAGTATTTTCATTCTTTTTTTTTAAAGAAGGTGTTTTACATGGAAGACTTGACTACAAACTAAATCCTGGTGAAATTGTTAACCATCAAATAGAACATTAGCAACTTAAAACAAAATAAATTTTGACAGGTCCTAATGCAACCTCAAGTGACACAATGACAGCTAAATGGGCTTCCAGAAGCTGAACAGAAATATAACCCTTGAAAGCCACAAGCCTAATGAAATCAGGGTTTACATACAGAATAACCACCTTACTCCTAGGAAAGACTTGGAACTGTGTTAAAAAGTAGAGTTCCCCTGAATGTGAAAATAAAGTGGAATGAGGCCAAAAAAACCCACCCAAACCAAACTAAAATAAAACAAAACTTGTGAGGAATATAGCACTTCTGACATAAACCAGGGATTAAAACACTGGATGTGGAATCCTGGCTCCTGTCAGGTTGGATGCTGACTTCAGTGACTTGAGGCTTTTCACTGCATCTGTACCTGCCAGGTAGGGAAAACGAAGCATCTGCTTGATGCTTTGAATTGTTCTCTTTCAAGATGTGTTTTGTTTGCTTCTTCTTTGATCTTTGCATCAATTGCTTGTTCAATGGAATCTGCTTCTCTTGTTTTGTTTCATAATCAGCAGTATCCAGTTGCTGCAGGGCTCAGCAGAGAGGGAGAGAGCAAGGCCAGCAGCTGGGCACCTGCTCCTCCTGGGCTCTGCAGAGGGCTCAGAGAAGCTTTTGAGGGTGGAAAAGCCATGTGGAGTAAAAATAAACATTATACAAGTCTTATTGTAGGGAAAGAGGCTTGAGGAGATTATGGAGAACCAACATCAGAGAGCACTACTTCACAAAATATAGACCGAGGGTGTGTGTCCCAGCGCAGAACCTGTGCAAGAAAGTCTCTCTCATCCCAGGGTGTGAGGCAGTGTGGAGCTGTGCTACTGCCTCAAACCACCTTGCGTGGAAAAATGCAAGGAATGCAAGGAGCGTTGTGAGCCCCAGCTGCCTTCACCCAGAGCCATGGGCCACAGCCAGGAGGTGCACAGAGCCACAGGCCAGCTCTTCCCAGCCCGGACACGTGGGAGCGGCGGAGAGCAGCCACAGGCAGGCACTGCTGCAGGGCTGCCCCTCTCGGCCACAGGCAGCAGGCTGGGTGGGAGCCCACGCACAGCTGGACAGTGCTATTGGAGGGCAGACATCAGGGAGGGCACAGGGAGAAGGGAAATAGCCATTTGAAAGGATGGAATGGAATGGAATGGAATGGAATGGAATGGAATGGAATGGAATGGAATGGAACTGAAAAGTTTTGGTTAAGCCTATAAATCAGGAAAAGTCTTTAGACAGTAAAGGAGATTGGTACAATGATTTCTCTTGAAAATCATTGCAATTGCAGCCTAGTTGCCAGAGACCATTCAAAAGTGGCATGGGGCCCTTTGTCATGGTTGAAGTTAATGGGTGAAGTTAAGGGTTTGTGCACACATGAGCAGCAGCTTGGCCTCTGAAACTCACGGAGAGTTTTCTATGCACTCCTACGGAACCCTGTCCTACCACAACAAGCTTCTTTAATAACATTGGCTAAAGTGTATCCATTCCTATTTAGTCCTTACATGATAATCAGCCTAAATAGGCAATCTGGTATTTACCTAAATCTCACACTGATTTCAGTGGCAGCTGGGATTGCTCAGCAGCTCTGAAAATCAGGCTACTTATATTTAGCTATTTAAATATGGAGTCAGAAATCTAATTTTAGGTGCTCAAATTTGAAAATTTTGACCCTAATGTTCAATACCAATTCATTTTCCATCACTTTCAGCAAAATTTTGAGGAAAAAATTAGAATATTATGAACAAATGATGAAATTATATTTTGGTCTCAAATGATTGCCTACAACTCTTTGAGGACTTTTTAAAATAGCTGGAGCTTTCAAACCAGTGCATTCAAATTACCTTAACTATATACCCTTGTTTTATTAAGAAAAGATATCCAGCATACAAAAGTTTTCTTTTCCCAGGCTTAACTTCAGAAAATTTTAATTACTTTCTGTAGAAAACAAGTTTGGCCAGAGCTCCAGGCAGAGACAGCATATCCACTGGCTTTCAAAAATGAAATATATTATTATGATTTATTTTCACAGGAATTGTGGTACCAATCATAATGTAATGCATGTTCCTGGTCTAATGCATCTTTTATTTTTTCCTCTAGTGACTTAATTGTATTATACTTCGGAGAATATTTTTAATACAATAATCTAACTGAACTGTTGAGGCCCTCTTCTCCACCCATCTGGCTTCACAGAGATTTTATATAAAGACCCTGAAACATGGATATCCTTCCATAACTAGGAGTTAGCCATTATGCAGTGCAATTTTCATTTGGTTCTCCCATGCTTCACGAACTGAGGATAAAAAATTATGTCTTTTTTCAATTCTTTCTTAATAAAAGGATACCAAGTATGGCAACATGCTGAAGAACTGGTGTCAGTGAAGAAACACCTTATTTATTTGACGGGAATACCTCATCTCACCTAACAGCCATATGACTCCCTCAAAAGCCTCTGAGTAGTTGTGGCTGCAAAAACAGTTTGCCACCTCTCAATCTTCTGCCAGAGTAGCCGCTGTGCCATCTGTTGGGACTGTGCACATGGACATTATCTGCTGGACCTGCAGGCTCAGTGACAGTGCATGAACTGTCTCTTTATTTGTTTGCTTTATTCTTCGCCTGTATGAACCATTTTTGCTTTACTCACTGTGTGCATGGATCCCACCTGCTTTAGTGAGAAGTAGTCATGTAGGTAACTCAAGCTTATTGCCCCTGGCCATCAAATCCAGACTGCCAGATGGCCAAAGGGTTGAGGGGAGCCCATTGCTGTTGTCCCTGCTCTGCCTGGGCAGCTGGGCTAGGTAACCTCCAAGCAGCCCCCAGGCAGTAAAGTTTTAAATCACCACTGATGCTAGATAAGTAGACTTATTTTATTGATTCCTGGAATAATAGAACTACCACCACCAAACGAGAAATCAGAAGACTTATACCTTTTTCCTTTTGTCTTTCTTCTTCTTTCAAATTTGCCATTTCCTCTACAGGGACTGTTACTCCTTTTTTCTATTTTTTGTCTCTTTCCTGTTTTTCTGTCATGCTGGGTGATCCGTCTGCAATTCTTTGCCTCTAAATCCTTCAAGTTTTCTACTCTTTCAAGCAGTCCATTTCTTCATATAAGAGTGATCCCTATTTCATCATTCCTCTTTCTCATTTAAGTTTAAGATCACTGTAAGTCTTCCTTATACAACGAGCCCAGAAGTTACCCAATCAGGCTTTCTTTAAAAGTCACAGATTTGCAGGGGAGAGTACCCTGTTACATGGCTGTAAACCCTTGTGTATCATTGTAAACTGAATGCTGATCAGAGCTTCTCATGAAGTCCTGGATATATGCTCAGTCACGCAGCAGCAGGCATGCAAGTGGTGCACATATCCAGAAGGGAAGAGTTAACACAGCTGGAGATGAATGGGAATTGAGGGAGAGAGGGAGGTAGATGGTCTGTATGATAAGAGCCTTGGTTGTCTGTTCAAAGAACCAGGATAACCCACAGACTGGTTTGTGAAATGGGAAGAGAAAAGCATAAATAGGATCAGTTTTAGCTATGTATCCAAATACTCATGGATCTTTACCCACATAAATCAGAGCTCAAAGATCCATTGTTCCTCCGTTACCACCAATTACAAGGTTCAGATTTCCAAGGTCACATTTTAAAGAAATACTTAATATATTTTCTGCAGTGGGTGAGGCAGTCAGAGAGGAGTTAATATTTTAGCTTAAACTAAGTTAAATCCTCCACATGGAATTTTTTGGCAAAGCTGAGATTTTGTTATCCAACACTATGATTTTTGACATATAAAGTCCTTTCTGTTGGGTTTTTCTAACTGCTTCCCTTCCTCATTGCCTTTCTCATGTTTTTTGTGTCGGAATTGTACAGAACCTCTAACACTATTTAACAAATAGAGAGAGCTCTGACCTCTCCATTTGGCATATTTAAGAGGTAATCTCCATCAAATTTGGTGCAGGAAATAAATTTATACAAAACAGGTTTATGCTGAAATCAAATTGAAAGAGGTATAGAAATCATGCATGTGTTTTGCACCGAGAGCATACAAAACAAAACAGAAAATGCATGTAACTGCTTCTCAAACACATTGAATACAGGATTACCAACAGCAGAAAAGTGATCCCAGTACTCATTTGTGATAACTTCTCTCATGGAAAGATATCTCCTAGTTTTGATGACCGTTGTTTTTTTGTTCAAATATATATTTAATGAATAAGAATGAACATGTAGTTCTAAATGAAAAAAGCAGAATTTATGTGAAGCTGCTCTACTTTTATGAGTGTATATATTATTTTTATGGGCATTAGACTAAGTACTTATGCAGTCTGAGATGTTTTGCACTGTAGGTCCATATAATCACAATTCTCTTGAATGGGGAACACACTCTTGAAAGAGACAAGTCTTCTGGCTGCACACAGGAATGAAATAGCAGACTTGCAAACAATGAAGTCACAGCACTTGCCAAAGACCTCAATTTTTTCTTTTCTATTTACAGGGAGTCAAAAGTCATCCACTTAACTACTCCCTACAGCTTTTTCTGCCTTCTCCCAGCTGCTAGACAGCAGTAAGCTGCCAGGAGTGTAAGTGACAAGAGCATTCATGTTACAACCTTAGGCCAAGATTACAAACTCATCCTCTGTGTTCCCCAGATGTGCTGATTGCAGTCACAAAACTTCAGCTGTTTTCAGCTCATAAAGCACCACAAGTACAGTAAGAACTACACTGCCAATCAATCACCTCTGCATCCCTACTAGCATAGACCAAAGTTTATTTGTATCCATCTCTGACACTGAGCTGAACAAAGGGGAGACAACAGACCAGTTCCATTTGATGTGGTTATGCCAATCACACGTGTGAATACGCAGTCACTTCTCCAGCACTCTCTGTAGAAGTTCACAGTAAGAAATGCCAGAGTATGTGAGCTGGTCATTAACTCAGAGTCTCTCTCAATTCAAGTCTGATTAGATCCTGAAAGAGCACATGTGGGCATAATAATAACCTGCTATGGTATCTTAAAGTGCAAAAGCATCTTTGGTAAACAGTACCCCTGCAGCCTAGAAGGTTAACAAGGTTTTACCCCAGTGGAAACAAACCTTACTAGGTATATATAGGGAGAAATGTGTGTGCATGGAGGACCAAAATTTATTTTTGGGACATGATTACCAGAAATATTTAGCTCAAGCTCTACTTCTTAAACAAACTTGTCCATTTGCAGAAAAGGCTTTTAAATCAAGAGAGCAGAAATGTTAACTGCAACCACAAAACCTCCAAAAGTAATTTTCTCAATGACAAATCACTTTAGACCATTCATCCTTTTATCACCCAGCAAGCAATACACAGAAAAATCTAAATTGCAGCCCTCAACGCTAAAGCAGAAGAAGGGCTAAGAAGTGTCCTGCCTTTCTTTGCTGCCTACCCAACTGAGTTTCTGACAATTGCCTTAAACCCCTTAAGAGGCATTTTGGCACAGCCAGGGCAGAGCTGGGACAGCACAATCCTTTGAAAGCTTTCTATCCAACAGCAAAGTTTCATTCCATCAGCTGTTCCTCTTTGGAACAAAAAGGGGTTTTGCTGACAAGCCAAATGCTGGCTGCAATGGCTGCTGCCTGAATTCCTCACAATGGGATTGATTGTGTGTGTTGAAATACGTTTGAATTTGAGCAGATAGGAGTAAAGATGCCTAAGAATATTAGTGTTAGGCTTTCTGCTACTGAAACAGAAGATAGTGAAGAGCAGCTGTGGTTATCTAAAAACACTCATGCATGGAAGAACAATTTTTGTTTCAAAATCTGAAAGAAACACTAATGATGAATCATAGGCAGGCTATAAATAAAACATGAGTATGGATTTACAGACCCAGAAACATTCTCATTAGACAATGTTGGGTTTAGGACTAAATTACCTTATTTTTATTTTTTTTTTAATCTATCAGGATCATTTTGGAATAATTACTTCTATGATGTCAAATCCTTTGTAATGCACAGTGGAATTTGTAGCATGACATGTGACAGGCATTAAGGTTAAGCAAATGAGGCTGGCTAAATATCTTTTAATCAGCATGACTCACCAGCCTCATATACATTCCCAAGTTTACATCCTCTTTCTATAGATAATAAAAGAGGGAAGGATAGAATTACCAATCTTCAACCTTCTTTGTGCTGAAAAGATGGATGGTTTTCTGAGCCTCATTTTCTAGACTGAAAGGTCAAAGATACTTTCTGCGTCTGGTGAACAAGAAAGATTTTAGAAAAACTTAACTGTACCCTCATGACTAGTTTTAATAATTTATGGTAGTTATAGTTAGTAATAGCACTCATTCTTCACAGAATCACAGAATCATCAAGATTGGAAGAGACCTTCAAGATCGTCTAGTCCAGCCATCAGCCCAGCACCACCATAATCACCCCTAAACCATATCCCCTAGTATCACCTCCAGATGCTTCCTGAACACTTCCAGAGACTTCCAACTCCACCACCTCTCTGGGCAACATATTGCAATGCTTAACTATTCTTTCAGTGAAAAAATGTTTCCTAATATCTAATCTGTTGAAAGTTGAACCTTCATTGGTTCAACTTAATGCCATTTCCTCTCATTCTTTCATTTGAGACGTGGCAAAATAGATTGTCCGCCACCTCACTACAAGCTCCTTTCTAGTAGTTGTAAAGAGAAGAGGATCTCCCGAGCCTCCTCATCTCTAAGCTGAACAACCCCAGCTCCCTCAGCCACTCCTAATAAGATTAGTGATCCAGACTCTTCGCCAGCTTCATTGCTCTTCTTTGGACATGCTCCAGCATCTCAACATCCTTTTTGAAGTCAGGGGCCAAAACTTGAACATGGGATTTGAGTTGTGGCATCACCAGTGCCAAGTACAGGGGGATGGTCACTGCCCTGCCTGCTGGCCATACTACTCTTGATACAGGTCAGGACACCATTGGCCTTCTTGGCCACCTGGGCACACAGCAAGCTCATATGCAGTCAGCTGTAAAACAGCACCCCCAGGTCCTTTTTCCCTTGGGCATCTTTCCAGCCACTCTGCCCCCAGCCTGTAGCACTGCACGGGGTTGCTGCAACCCAAGGACAGGATCTAGCACTTGGCCTTGTTGACCCTCACACAACTGACCTCAGCCCAGCCTGTCCAGACCCCTCTGCAGAGCATTCTCACCCTCCATCTGAACAACACTGCTGCATAGTGTCTGCACTGCAAACTGACTGAGGGTGCACTCAACCCCTTCATCCATGTGGTCAATAAAGATATTAAACAGGACTGGCCCAATTACTGAGCCATGGGGAACCCAAGACTGGTGACTGACCTTCAACTAGATTTAGTTCCATTCATTACCACTCTCTGGGCCTGGCCACCCAGCCAGTTTTTCACCCAGCAAAGGGTACACCTGTCCAAGCAATAGGCTTCCAGTTTCTCCAGGAAAACATTGTGATAGACAGTGTCAGGCCTTCATGAAGTCTAGTTAGACAACATCCACAGCCTTTCTCTCATTTCATAAGTAGGTCATTTTGTCACAGAAGTAGATCAGGTTGGTCAATCAGGACCTGCCTTTTATAAGCCCATGTTGGCTGGACCTGATCTCCTGGTTGTCCTGCACATGCGGCATGCTGATATGCAGGATGAACAGCTCCATGACTTTCCCTGGTACCAAGGTCGGGTTGACAGGCCTGTAGTTCCTCAGGTTGTCCTTCTGACCCTTCTTGTAGATGAGCATCTGAGTTGCCAATTTCCAGTGAATTGGGACTTATCCACTGTAGCGAGCCAGGATGGTTGCTACCATGAATCGATGGCAAAGAGGCAGGAAGGATCTTTGGGGTCCACAGAGATGTTTATTCCAGCCACACGCTTGGATTGTCCAGGGACAAAGGCCAAGCATCGTGGGAGATCAGGATTTAAGATCAGGGACGTAAGGGCAGGGAGAGCATTGGGGAGCAATGGTTTGGGGGCAGCATGGGGGTAGGGCTAGGGCATGGGAGCCAACAGGGAAACAGAGGGGGCTGGCTGAGGAACAGGGAGCTGTGGGGGGAGCAACGGGGCTGGCCCAGGGAGTAGGACAGGGGTACATGAGCATAACAGGACAGGGTATCCCTGGGAGAAGCCTTTTCCTGTCACCCCAACCCACGGGATGCTCCTAGGGTCCCATCCTCCCAGGGGGCCTCCCACAATCCACTTACTTAGGACTGATGGTAACTGATTAAAAGTGGCTTTTTAGTGAAACTCTTTCACTAGCCTCTTAATTGTTCTGGGATGCATCTTTCTAGAGAACATAAAACTGTGCCTCAAAAAATGTCACTTACTTGTGGAGAGTTATAAAAATTGGGACAGGTAGAACTTGAAATTCATTAGACTTTGTGGGATTTGGTAGCTGAATGGCAAATGACAACTCTCATTCACTGCATGCATTCTAATCTTGCATGGGACTCAAAAACAAGAGACTCAGAAACAATTTAATAATATTTTGAAGACAGGTCTTTATTAGTGTTTTCTGCCATAATTTGCATGGACACCTTATTGCCCTCAAGATGCCTCCAAAGTCTTAAAGACAGTATGCAGGTACTGCTATCCATGTATTCAGGTTTTACTGCAGGCACAAGGTGGTTGCAAATAATCAGAAATGTGCTCAGATACCATGTTTCCCTTGAAAGTATAAATTTTAGCCTGAAAATAAAGTTCTGTTCTCAATTTCTTGGGTAGTTCTGTCTTACTTTAACTGGTACATTCAGTAATGAAATGCAGCAGTAAATGCAGGTGAGTTCAGGTGTATTTTCTCCCTGAGAGTTTCCTTAATATCATACGCAACCTTTTGTCTTTTCCTGGTTCCAAAGATGATATTGTCGGTAAAAGAGCACAATAAGTGTTTCTTAAACTGAATTGAAAATGTGGATAACTGCAGAATGTTTAATATATAAATTATTTATGTTTAATTTGCCATTTCACCAAATGTGCAGGCATACATTTATTCAGCTAAGAAATATTTAAACTGAGCTCTATTATTACTTTTTTTTGTTAAAAAAGAGAAATATTTTTCAACACTTTGTATGTCAACAAACCAGTGAGATTGATTGAATTTGTCAGTAATTAAACCTCCATTAAAATATATATTTCATGTTGATACATTTGCTTTCTTTTTTTTCAAACATCATAGCATTGCTATGCCTCCTTTCAAAGGGAATGGAAATTTTCTGGTTTGAAATGGATGGTGTAACTACCTTTAGAGTTTTCTCCATAGATAAAATTGGCTTCTTCCCAGTTCTCCTGCACCGTCAGGCTGCCAGGTAGGCTTCCTCCTGTGTGAGCAGTGTAATCCCTGTGCCACAGCAGGTAATACATTCTCGGCTACAACCTTTCCTTTATGCCTGGAGTACCTCTGCTGGGAAGAGGTCGCAGCTCAGGAGCAGTAACCAGTGCGTGAGCTGAATGCTTAAGCTCCTGTGAGGGATAAATAGGCAAGGGATGCACTTATTCTGATTCAGAAATCTTCTCTATAGGGGCACATACCTACCGTATTAAACAAATTTCATATCCTCAGCAGCCTGTCTGAACTGACATGGTTTTTTGGTACTCCAGGACTGGGTTGTCTGTCAGTGCTAATGACTGGATGGTCAAGCAG
Source organism: Vireo altiloquus (assembly GCA_013396875.1). Classification (NCBI taxonomy): domain Eukaryota; kingdom Metazoa; phylum Chordata; class Aves; order Passeriformes; family Vireonidae; genus Vireo; species Vireo altiloquus. The sequence goes on along the minus strand of VZRF01010678.1, from coordinate 2,976,213 downwards.
CCTCAGTAACTGCATTTTCTCTTAGCCAGCTATTAAATTATTAAACTGGTTATGAGAACTTCTTTACTGGGGTTTGGATGTCTCTTTTTTCCTGTTCTTCATGTCTATTTATTCAAACCCTCACTCAGAGAGTTTCCTAATGGACGGATAAGTGTATGTTTCTTCATCTCTTCCCTCTCTCTCTCATTATTTGCAGCTACTACCAGAAGCTGATGGCATAAAACTGCTTATGTTGTCATCTGAAGCATAAGTGAGATATATAACGTACACTCTCCAAGTAAAAAAGATTTGGGTTTTGCTCCATTGGGATCCTATACAGCATTCAGATTCAATCTACTTGCTTGCCATATGGACAAACCCTGTTTAAAGAGATGCCATCTGTCGAGCTATATGCAGACATGTGCTCATATTTTCTATTTTAAGCATTTTCTCCCAATTTTTAATGTTGTTTTTCTTTTGGCATTGGATTGGTCACCTGATCAGTTATAGTAGGTTTTATAAATTAGTCAGAGACTGGGTATGTTTTACCAGCAATCCTGCAGCAGGCTGATGGCAGAAACCCTTCTCTGAAGCCTGATGCACTTGGCTCCTGGCAATGCTGGGAGGGCTGTGGGGTCTGTGCCCCACATAAATCAAGTGACCATGAATGATCTACAGCATGGAGCAGGTCTAAGTCCTGAAGAAATAAGGCATAACACTCAATATTGAGTTTGGGGGGTTTTTTAAATGAAATCCTAGCACTGACCTCTATTGTGAACCTCCCAATTATTTCAAAAAGAGACAATATTTTACCCATTGTTTCAGCAAAACTTACCAGAAAAAAATACTGGCCTCTTGCTCTTTTAAAAAGATCATTTAACTGAGCTCCCGGATGTCCCATGATAGAATTTCTATTAAACTGCTGGCTGAGCAAGAGTTCTTAACACGGTTTAGGACAAGCCTTTCATGTTTTTTCGTGTTGTTATTTTTGGAAAATATGTTGTCAGCTGGGACATTTCATTTTCTCAGTCACTCTTAGAGGAGGCAGTCAATGCAACAGTTGATGATCACGACAAAAATTCAAAGATAATTAAATGGTAAAGGTAAGGATTTTACTTGATAGACATGTTTTGCTGCCATTAGCATAAAGACAAAAGGCAGGATATCTATGAAAAAATGCTAAGTTGGAGGGAGACAGCAGCATTATAAAGATCTCTAGGAACAAACACACACACTGAGCAAGAATGGCAACCTCCAGTCAGACATTTCAAGTTCTGAAATTGTCTGAAAGCATCCATATTGCAATGAATCTTACATTGCTCAATTCTGAATATGTTCAGATAATCTGAAGGACAGCAATTCTTCTAGAGAAATGGTGGGTCAGCAACAGGATATCATTTATCCTTTTGGATGAATATAGGTTTATGGATGGAGTAGCTGAGATATTTAGGAATATACATTGATCAGGATCAAAATATCCAAAGGGAAGCTTAAATGCCAAAATGCACTTGTAAGTAAAAAGATGGCTTTCTGGCCCTCCTAAATCGAGTAAAATCTTTGGATGATCTATCAGCTTGAATATTACTAGAAAAAAAGAAAGCCAGCAATATCTTATTTGTTTTGTGTTTCAGGTCTATGATTTCTCAGACATTTTTTGCGGAAATTTTTTTGTCCAAATATTTGGACTTTTCAACCATCAGACTGTAATTTTAAAACATTTTAAGGAGTTAAATGATTTCTTAATAATACTGGAGTTTTTCTGTAATTTATGGGGGGAAAAATATTATGTACTAGTACATATACTGACTTTGCTTCCATCTCTTTTAAAACGCTTGTGTTTTCAGTGTCATGTTAAATCTTTCAAGAGCATATAAACCAGAGATCTAGCACTGTGGTGTTCAGATGTTTTGAGAAATGTCTCATCATCTTTATACAAAAAATTCCAAGAGAGATCATTTATGTTGCCAGAAGGTACAGAGACTTTATTATTAGTTCTGATATGTAATATGGTTTCAAAATATTACCAACAAACAAGATTGTGGTGTCATATTTCTGAGAGTAAAAAGTAGTAAGACACTGACAAATGTTATGCACAGCTTCATAAATTAAAACATGATAATTTTGCCCTGCTAGAATAATAAAGAAGATGAGTAGAATTAAGTGCATGATTAAGAATCAATTTCCTTAAATTTGAGAAATCTCAGGCAGGCACTTAAGTTTCCATGCAGTGGCAACTGCTCCTGGAGTTACAGGCAGTGCAGAGAAACCAACTTGTGCACAAACTGGGTGACCATGTGTCCTGGCATGGACAAGTGGACAGGCTTCCCCCAGCTGACTGAGAGAGGGGGCTACCTGACCCTAGGTGATTCTGAATTCACATTTCAGGGACACTCCTGGTATTCTTATGATTTGTTAGGATGGAGCTGTGTAAAGCACATTTGGGGCACCGTTGCACTGTCTACATATCTTCACCTCAGTGCAGTTACTCCATGTAGATACCTCCTCATAATTATGTACCTAAAATCTTTCACACAAATTAAAATATTTTAAAAACTTCCACAATGTGAAATTTTGCAGGCTGCAGAAGGACAGTTCCCTAGATGACAGGGAGTTCATAGAGAAGATATTAATATATTTTAGTCTTAAAGAGTGTTCCCAAATTCTCTCCTCTTTTGAGATTTTCCCACCTGTTGCCATGGTTTCCAGTGCCAGTTACATCTTTGTCTCATATTTCGCTTTTTCAAATATATATTTTTAAAGTTAAGTTTATGGCTCATTTTTCTGGTCAGTGCTGTGGGGCCCAGAGAGTCTCTTGGACACACTTAGCTAACTAAATTTAGTCGTAACAAGGTGCATTGGGTTTGCATTGCCTGGTTTTAGGTAGCAGGGGGGCCACAGAGATGACTCCTGTGAGGAAGCTGCTGGAAGCTTCCACTACATCCAGCAGAGCCAATCCCTGATGTCCCTGAAAGATGGACATGCTGCTGGCCAAACCTGGGCCAGTGAGAGAGGTTGGTAATGTCTCTGATGACATATTTAAAAAGAAAATCAAAACAAAGTCACACAGTTTTTCTACTCGTCAGAGAAGAGGAGGAGGTGAGAACATGTGAGGGAAACAACCTGGGGACACCAAGGTCAGTGGAGAAGGAGGGAGAGGAGGAGCTTCAGGCACCAGAGCCGAGGTTCCTCTGCAGCCCATGGTGAGGACCATGGTGAGGCAGCTGTGCCCCTGCAGCCCCTGGGGATCCACGGGGGATGCAGAGATCCACCCGCAGCCCGTGGGGATCCAGGGGGGATGCAGAGATCCACCCACAGCCCGTGGGGACCCTCGGGGGATGCAGAGATCCACCCACAGCCCGTGGGGATCCACGGGGGATGCAGGGACACACCCACAGCCCGTGGGGATCCACGGGGGATGCAGAGATCCACCCACAGCCCCTGGGGATCCACGGGGGATGCAGGGATCCACCCACAGCCGTGGGGATCCATGGAGGATGCAGGGACCCACCCACAGCCCGTGGGGAGGTGCCCGTGCAGGGTGGATGCCTGGAGGAGGCTGTGATCCAGTGGGAGACCCGGTGGAGAGAGGGCCCTGCTCCCAGGCTGGAGCAGCCTGTCCCTGGAGGACTGCACCCGTGGAAAGAGAGACCCACGGGCAGCATTTTTGGGAGGGCTGTGTGCCCGTGGGAGGGGCTCACGCTGCAGCAGGTGCGGGTGGCTGCTGCTCTGAGAGTGGCCCCACGCCAGGGAAGTTCACGGAGAACTGTCTCCATGGGAGAGACCCCACAGCCTCCCAGGGAAAGCCTCCTCTCCCGGGCAGAGGAAGGGAATCTCGGTGATGAGCTGACCAAACCCCCGAGCCCTGTCTCCCTGCGCTGTCGGCGGGAAGGAGGGAGGGGCTGGGGGGAAAAAGGTGTTTTAAGGGTTTATTTTACTTCTCATTATCCTCATCTGATTCTGTTAGTAATAAATTCACCTTGTAACTTTAAGCTGAGCCTGTTTTGCCCTCGAAGTGTTTCTCCTGGTCCTTATCTCAACTCAAGAAACCTTTGTTAACTTTTTTTCCCTCTCTCCTCTGCCCAGCTGTGGCAGGAGAGGGTGAGTGATTCTCGTGGGTGCCTGGCGTTGGACCAGTGTCAAACCACGACACAAGGCTTCTGCGCACAACAGTGGCTATATTTTTAGCACTGCTGTTCATGCTGAAATACACTGCTGAAAAATAAAATTTCACATCAGGACACCTCTGTCTGAAGCAGAATGAAAACTTCATTGGCCCTTGCCAAAACCATGCACCTATCCTGGGCCCACCATGCCACTTTGCTCTTTTGTCATGGAATCCATGAAAACCAACACAGAACAGAATGATTTCTTCACCCTTTGAATTACTTCATCTTGTGTCACTCATAATAAACTTACAGTGAGTCAAACTATCTTTTTTAGCTTAAGAATTTTCTGCATTAAATTCACAAAGAATTAGGCAAGATGGATATCAAGGTTTATTGGCAGAGAGAGCTCAGCCTAAGAATTCTCACTGAACAGATAATAAATCTTCCTGCTCATCAGGATGATCTCAAATTCCCTACATTCAGTATAAGCAAGGTCAAAACGCAGCTGACTCCTTTTGCCAGTTGTTTTTTTGAAAAACATTATAAATTAGAAATCAGATTGCAAGTCTCATAAATACGTTATTTACCTGCCGACAGGTGGCCTAGTCAGGATTTGCTATATTGAATTCAGATATTAGTGCTAGAGAAATCTCACCAGCTGGAAACTCAGAACATCATAAGGTAGTCTCTAGACATATTTTTTTCCTATTTTAAAAATATATGAATGAGAGAATAAAAGTTAACTATATGGAACTAACAAAAGCCTGGTGAAAAAAGCTTAACTGCACCAAAGTCTTAACATCTGTTCAAGGGCAGATTAATTTACAACTTTAAATGGGATGTTTTACAGAAGATAGGAGGTGAAATAAGTACAAATAGACAAGGTTTGTTATAAAGAAGAAAGGGAAACGGAAGAGGTAGGAGTGAGGTCACAATTTGCTGTGAGGACTACATCTCTTCAAGTATAAATAAATTTTTTAAAAGGGTCTATAAACTAATGGTTTGAGATCAAACTTTCAGAAATGCCGATATACCTATCTGATATGTTCACACTTAAATCTGACTTCAGATGTACATAGTGATCTGCTGTGCAGCTAAAATTACTCATTTACACACAAAGATTGTAAAGCACTATGCGTGTGGCCAAAACTTCAGCTGAATTCATCACTAGAGTGAATGAGGAGGGCTGTAGTCTTCTGAACAAACAGACATATGAATAGGCCAAAGGAATAGAGAATAAAAAAAAAGGAAAAAAAAAATCACACCATGTTCTGGATGCCTGTCAAAACCAGGCATTCTTCCAGGGCATGTTAACTTGTCTGGTGGAGAGGATATGTTTGATTGACAGGACTGAAAGAAGAAGGCTGAAGTGTTGCTGATACTTTTTGCACTAAAACATCTGTATAAAATTATGTTTTTCTCTCTTTTTGTCAACAAGTTGGCAGCATGCACACAACATGTCAGCTCTGTAGTACCAGCACCACTATTGGAAAAGCCCAGTGTGAATGGTTGTTTCTGTGAACAGGACTCTCTAACAAGAGAAAATGTAACCACTGGCAAAGAGAATCAACAGGTGATGTGTGTCAAAATTATACTTCAGCCTTATAATACTCAATTTATGGCTCTGTCCAGATATTAGCTGGCAAGGAGGCATATCTACAGTCTCATCACAGACGCCTGCACTCCAAGTACAAGGAATCCCATTCCTAAATGTTTTCAAGCAGGCACTCCATTCCCTGCTGCCTGGCTGGTTAATGATGGAAACAGCACACGGACCATATGTTTGCTGAGGCACTTCAGAATAGCTGTGTTGGTCCTGGCCCAAAACAAGGAATGAAAAGCCATGGCAGAACTGTAAAAGAGCCACCAAAAATCTTGTTTTAAAAGCAGTCTGACTTCAGGTTGATTTACCTTTACAGCAGGTTGTTGAGCTGGGTCTCATGCAGTCACCTTGTGTATCCTATTCAGATGGCTGTGTCCATTTTTACTCTGTCCTCATGCCTACAGAACTACTTTCTGCTCCCAGGAGTACCCAGCTGCAACTAACCCTAGAGAATCCCAGGTTTTGAATATTATGTTTTCATAGCACCTGCAAGACTGCATTATTAAGCTGCAGTCAGGCGCACTAAATACCTCCTTTGCACCCCAGAGCGATCAGTGAACACTCTCTGCAAGGTGTTCCTGTTCTCAGAACATCATACCAGGGTTAACATTTAAGAGAAAGGCAGCATGAGGGTTTCTACTCATTCCCAGTGAGAAAAGCATAAGGAAGCTCACAAGGAATGAAGCCCTTCCAGTATGGTGGGAGTCCTGGTAGAAAGTGGAATAGATGCACCTGCACCAAGCAAGCACCAAGGGTGAAGTGCTTTTGCCATGTAACCATCATGACTAGAGAGGAGGTGACTGCTGTGACAACAACCAAGAAGGCTACTGCATCTCCTTCTGAATGGAAAACCTGCTCTGCCCTCAATGGCAAAGAGAATTAAAAGGATGGCCTGAGATAAATGATCTGTCAGTCAGAACATTTTAATCAGAATCTTTTTTGATGGTTAAGTAGTATACACACTTACCATGATATGTTTTTAATATATGTCAGTACTGACAGCCTTTCATTTAGGAAAAAAGATGCAGTGATATGGAAAAGCCCTGTTTTAGCATTTTTGAAAAGCTGTTTTAAAGTAAAAATTATTATAATCATACATTCTTGAAAAGGTGAAATCGGAAATGAAATGTTTCTTCTCCTCAAATCAAAACCAAAAAATCCAGTTGATTTATTACAGTATTTGAAAAGGTTATTGCTCTTTTGCTGCTTCAGAGCAAGTGAAAAATCCGAAAACTAGAATTTTGAATGTAAAATACATTCCCAATTCAATTATTCATCTTACAATGCAAATCTGACAGCCACTTGAGTTTATGCATACATTAGCATAGGTTTTCACATATTCTACACATACATCTGGAAATATTTTGATATTTCCAAAGCTATTTCACCTTCTCGTAGACTATTCTAATCTTCACTCATGAAATATCTGGGAAAAGGAAATATTGTCATTATCTGAATTTTAGCTATCTCTCCCATATATTAGATACCACATGTGGAATTTTACCCTACTTTTCAAAGCAACATTGTACACTTGGAGTCTTTTTTTTACCCTAGAAAAAGCACATGAAGTTAATTTATAATAATAAAGGGTAAATGTTCCTTTGATGGGTTAGCCTTGGCTAACACCCAAGCACCCACCAGATGCTTGCTCACTCCACCCCCTTGGTGATGTGGGGGAGAAAATTAGAAGAAAAGGAGCAAAAAGAACTCATCAGTTAAAAGACACTGAGTTCACTTACCAGTTACTGTCAAAACAAACTCAACTTTGGGAAAATTAACTGAAATTTTCCATTAAAAAAACCAAACCGAACTCCAAAACATAATTGCTAATTCTAGTAAGGGAAAACAAAAATGCAAACATTTAAAAAACTTTTATTTCTCTTTTTATCAGACTTAGGTTCTCTCCACCCCCTTCTCTGTTACTGCAAGCAGCACAAGGCTGGGTTATTTCGGTCAGCACACAGCAGTTGCTCTCTGCTGTTCCCTCCTCATAATTTTCCTTTGCTGCAGTATGGATCCTTCATGGGCTGCAAGGCATATCTGCTGTGGCAACTGGAGCATCTCCTCCTCTTCCTGCTCATATGACATTTTGTGTTCCTTCTCCTTCTCACAATTTTTATTCCCTCCTCCCTCCTCCTCTCCCTGTGGAGTTCTGCCCTTTCTTAGACATGTTTTTCCAGAAGGTTTGTTGGAGACAGCTGGGATGGGCTGTGTAGCCCCTGATCTCTTCTAACAGAGGCCACATCTCCAGCCTCCTCTCTTTGACACTAACTCAATACAGTGACTCATTTCAATCTGAGCTGTCATATTGATGAGATTCAGCTCACTTAACTTTCACCATTTAGAAGTTTGACTACAAAAGATGTTTTTCTTTATGATGAGGATAACATCTTCCCAGAACAATCCACTCCATCTTTCTGAAGTGTTCATCTCATCCTTTGGAGCTCTCTGTTTCTTGAACTGAAGAAACCACAGAGGTCACATCTTTCTTCAGTATTGGTTGAGATGAATCCCCCGCCTCAGCACAGCTAATGATCCATACTCTCCCTCTCACCAGGAGAGAACAAAATCAAGAGCAGTTCTTGACTCTGAAGATGGGAACTGTCTCATTTCAGCTGAGAAATTATCTTACTTTTAGTCAACAAAAGCCCAGACACATAGTGAAAGCTTATCATCTGTTCTCCTCTACAGCTGGTGGAGGAAAGTCAGGCACCTTGAAAGGCAACTCAACTTAGGTACTTTAAATCCCTGTCTTTAGATGGAAGTCATCACCCTCCTGAAATATGAACGCTTTCCCTTGTCCGTAGAGGGGATCTTGGTGACTGACATGACTAAATACCTCTTCTTCAGTTATCTCATCCTTAAATTTCAAGACCATATGCTGATTAATTAATGTGCAGCTCTCATTCTATATCAGTGTTTGCAGTTCATCTGAAAGTTGTTATTAACAGAAGAGTCTGATAGGTGAAGAAGAAAAGGATTTAATAGAAAAAAATTAGAAATGGAAAGCCAGCTAAAGAGATGGTACTTTTCAGGCTGTAGGTTCACAGCAAGCCATCATGTTCTCCTGCAAGTCTCTGTCATCGGGCAAAAAAGATAGATGAGAGCAGCCACTCTTCAAACCACTGAACAAAAAAACTCATCCCGGAGAAACAAAATAATTTAAAAATTGTATTCCTGTCTTTCCTTAATCACTAGTCTTTATATGTAATAGCTAAATTTCTTTGGCACTCTAGAATTTAGATAGCCTATCATTCTCTTGTAAATATGCCTGCCTGATGCCAGAATCCCAAAATAAAGTTATTGGCTTGTATCTGTGACACAAGTGCCTGGAAGACCTTTGTAAGGGATGCACTACTAAAAAAGATATAAAATCTGTGGCTGAGGGTCTTTCTTCCTCTACATAGATATTCTACCATCATATTTAATAACCTACCTAGGGTTTTGATGAGGGAGTGTGTTAAACACTCCACAGCTTTCTTGTCAGTGAACATTAAGGCCGCCTGCTCTGTTAGCCCAATACCTGATGACATAGCTTTCGCAATTTCAGAGCAAAGTGTTGAGTTGTCCTGATTTCAGTTATAGTTGATTATGATAAATGGCCAAGTACTTATTTCCAAAAGTTCTTTCTGAAGAAAGAAAGTCTGCCACCCCGATGTTTGCTCAGTTAACTTTCACTCTTTTCTGTATGTCAAGGCAAGTTCCCGTGAACTGGTTTTCAACGTGTTTACTTACACTTTATCTTGAACAATGTATTATCTTTTAGTAAAGTTTCTGTTATTCCCCCCAGGATTTAATACTGTGCTTCATAAATTCTGTCTCTTATAATTAGCAAGAGCTACAATTTTCACAACTAAAATCTTATTGCATTTCTCTAAGCACAAATACTCTCCTGTAATATACCAGCAGTTTTTCTTCTTGTTGTTTCTGTGTTGTTCTATAAATATCTGTCTCACTATACATGAGGTAATCTAACATGTTAAAACTCGAGGATCACCCAGCCACTTCAACTAATAAAATTTTGATGTTTTTCCTGTGCTGTTATACTAATCAAAGGTGAAGAAGAATACTAATCGATTTTAAAAAATAAAAAAATGAAAAACACTACAGAGGGTGTGAAATTTCTAAAGGTTTCTGCAATTTATCTCCCACAATTTATTCCTTGGACTCCCCCTTGGTTGTTACTGGTTTACACCCAGTGGTGAAATTAGTGTTCGTTCCCTCATAGGTATCTGCTTCTGAAAAAAAACCCACAGGCTCCACTCCATTTAAAAATACCTTCTATTCCACAGCCAAAGAATGTGTCACTTCTCAAAATCTTGGCTTATGCTTTTGTTTTTTCAGGTTATGTAAAATACTGCTCCCTACACAGTGCCCAGGATGGCTCCTGTGCCTTAGTCACTGGGCCAGCCACTGTACCAGCAGGGCTGCACAAATCATGGGTGGAAACATAGCAAATGCTTTTTTCCCCATCTGCATCTCTGTCTACCAGTGACCTGCACAACAGTAGAAATGAAAAGTTGGAAGACCAATGACTGCTTTTTCTTTCTTTTCTCCTGATGGTGTTCCTTCTTGACTCACTCCACGGTTTCAGTGAGATGCACAATCTCTTTTTACGTCTTATTACACAGCATTTCTGTAGGCTGATAAACAGCTGTTGGATATTTTGTATGCCAAAGAAGATCACAGCAGTGATGGGGAGAGTGTAATTCTTACAAAATAAATGAGACATTATGTAAATAAAACACTTTTAAAGCCTCCAGGCTGCAATGTGCTATCCAAATAAGTATCACCCACACCCTCATGTGCTGCTAAAAAAATCAGGGTTAAGTGTCAGTTTAGATGTGCATTTCAATGAGGGTTAATAGTTCCACAATAAATGACTCATGCAAAAGCATTTGTTTGGGGGCAAGGCAAGAAACACATGAATTTCGCCTCCAAGAGAGATGTATTTGGGGGGATTATTTTGCACATAAGACTGATGCTTGAGCAAAAGGACTTAGAAATTCTCTGCATGTTTGAAAAACATGCCCAAGCAGCTTAAATCTATTTTTTCATAGACTTTATCCAAAATACATTTTAAATAAGGTGGCAAAAATTGTTGCTCTTCTTAGAAGATAACGCACAGGATCCAGTATTTTTCCTTTGAACCTCCACACTGTTATATGCTCTTTCTTAAATCTTTCAGCTTTCCTTTTTCTTTTTGGTTCTCACTGAATGGCTTTCTCGTTCTTATGTAAGGCTTTTACTTCTTCAATTAATGTAAACACTATATATTTCAATAGTAAGTGATCAGGCAGGCAGAACAGCCTATCAGTGTTGTACAAGGATGGACACCAATGATTGCCTCCCTTTGAAAAGAATTTTGTAGTATAGATACCATGTAAAAATTTAGAGGCATATCCTGGAAACACAGGCAAAGCTGTAAGACATATTTAAATATGTGGGTGTTGGTCCTGTTTGCTAGATGCCAACAACACAAACTGGTTTAGATATTGAAAGCGTAATGTACTCTGAAGGACTGGTAAGAAAAGATGTAGTCAGGAGGAGGTTATAAGGGCTGCGTGTCAGTTGAGCAACAACTGCAAAAGAAAGTGTCTTTATTTCCTTTCCTTTTTTGACTAATACAAGCAGGTTATCATGATGATAGCGGCTTAAATACACCTAATAATTTACAAAAAATGTCCATGTTACCTTTAAAGAGTGCTGATAATTCTATCATTTTCAAAGAAATCCAAAGCAAAATAGCACTCATTTCTAAGAGTTACACAGTGTAACCATGAGGTATAGCAAAAGTGAGATTATACCAGAAAAAGCACAGGGGTTGTGCAAAGAAAGGAGATGGTACTTAAAGCTGTCATGAGCTAAAAGGAAAAGCAAACCTGTGTTCAGCCTGATCTAAGGGCTGCTACTGAGCAAAGAACACACCAGGAGAAACCCTCGCTCAGTAGGAAAAGGCTGTAACAATTAATCAGCAGGAAAAGTTTTTGTTATTGATATTTTCATGGGAATGTATTGCACAGAGACCTGAAACAGCTCTTCATAGCAGTCTGCCCTGCTGTCACAGATATCAAGGTTTTCTTTCCAGGAGGGCACCATCATTGAGAGCAGACAATAGTGGACTGTTAGCCTTTTCCCCTGAAATAATATAAGCCAGCCAAGTCTTTTTGCTAAGGAAGTATTTAGGTTTCTGTATCATCCAGGTAAAAAGCAGGTTTGCAGTAAAGGACCAGGGGTCATGGTGGACACCAGGTTGAACATGGGCCAGCAACATGCTGTTTCTGAAAAGGTAATTAAGTGTCCTGGGCTTCATTAGCAGAAGTGCTGCCAGCAGGATGAGGGAGGTGATAGTTCCCTTCTCCACAGCACTGGTGAGGCCAAACCCAGAGTGCTCAGTTCAGTTCCTGGCTCCTCAGTACACAAGAAACATGGACCTACTGGAGAGAGCCCAGTAACGAGCTACAAAGACAATTAATTGCTGAAGCATCTTTCCTGTGACAGATGGCTGACAGATCCGGGTCTATTAAGCCTGGAGAAGATAAAGCTCAGGGGGCTTATCAGTGTATATAAATACCTGAAGGGAGGGTGCCCAGTGACAGGACAAGAGACAATGGGCACAAACTGGAACACAGGAGGTTCCCTCTAAATATCAGGAAAAACATTTTTTTACTGCAAGGATAACAGAGCACTGGCACAGCTTGCCCAGAGATTGTGGAGTCTGCAACCTCAGAGATATTCAAAAGCCATCTGGAGATGTTCCTGGGCAACTGGCTCTTGTTGGCCCTGCTTGAGCAGATTATTGGACACAATGAACACCAGGGGCCTCTTCCAATCCCAACCATTGGATGATTCTATGAAAATGTAAGGTAAAAAGAATTCAAAGCATTGATTTCTCCATTTTATAAAAGTCGGAAGTTGTTTTCTACCCAGTGCTTGCAATTAGATTTTGATTTTTACCTTCTTCACATAAGCTCCACGGAACTTCAGCACGACATATCTGCCCCCTCCCTCCACTTGCACACAAAATCTTCTGTTGCAAAAACTTGATCCAACTCTTGAACAACCCTAGAATGACAAACAACTGATAACTGCATAGCTTGGCCCAAATCCCATCTTATTTCATAATAGCAAGAGTGCTATTTTGGGGAATTGAAAATAACCTTTTCCTTAACATTTTATGGAAAAGAAAAAAAGAAAAAATAAAAAGGATTGCCTGATTTAAAAGCCTCCAGACTTCCATGGAAGAGAGCTAGGGGAGGCAGGTATGACTATCTGAAGGGGTTAATCGTTTTGACAGGGATATTAAATAGAGATTTAAACAGGTTTGAAATAGAAAGGAGAAGTGGGGCCCTGGTTTACAGTATGATTACAGTTCTGGCTTACCAGTCTGGGTTCTGGTCCACCAGCTCCCTGGTGCTGCTGCCTCAGCTCGAGGTCTCAGAGAAAAACGCCATCACTTCCCAGGTTGCTTACAGAAGAAGAGGAGCATCAAAAGAAACTTTCAATCTGTTCTGATGTTTGCTACTCTTGGGAGAAGATAGCACTTCATTCAGAGTTAGAAAATATGACTGGAATCAAACAGCTTCCCTCTGAAGTTCTCCAGAACAATTACTATTGAAACTTGTTGGATGGTGACCTTAATTTCCAGGAGCAAGGGACAACACTGTAGAAGTTATATGCAGTGTTGCATTGATCTGCCTTGCAAATTTGAATTTTCCTTCTCATCTTCATTTATGTTGCCCATGTCTGCCGGTGTCATGTGTCCTTATTTAGGATCCTGTTGACTATGCCAAATTGTATCAGGTGAGTGATCTAGATCACTTAAAGAACCACTGTCAAAGAGATTAGCAAAAGTGTTTTTAAGGTCATGTTGCAAAAGCATGATTTAGCAAATTCTGACACCAAGGTTCACTCTATTACCTGCTACATGGAAGAAACATACAAATGAAAATCAAGTTATAATCAAGCTAGAATGATTTATACAGGGACCAGAGATGCAAAAGCTTCAGTGTGTTACTCCACTTCTTTGTGAGTATCCTTGAGAGATTCTTGGCCCAGCTATGGAACACGGCTTTACCTCCTTTGGAGCTTGTACCAAGCTACTGCTGGTTTGGTTAAGGGGTTGAGTGCATCCATCACAGCTGGTGCTTCATTAATACTCAGTCACAGTCCCCTCCATCTTTAGGGAAAGCTGACACTACAGACTGGATTTAATTCACTCACTGAAGACAGAAAAAAGTCATATATCCTTCATAACAGCCTTATTCTTGCGCTTTTAACTCTGCTCTAGCACTGCAAATGATTACTGCATGCATCAACTAAGGGATTTTTTGTATTGGATCATAGTGAGAAACTTGAAATTCAAATAGATTCATGAGCATTTAGAAATGTAGACAAATCACATACACAAATTTAAACTACTTCTTCCTTGGCAATGCAGCTTGGGTTTGTAAACTGGTCCCAATAACCTGCTTCAAACACTCCAGCTGTACTTGATTGCCTCCTTCCTTTCAGTAAAAGTACTAAACCTAAAGTTTTTAATAACATTAGCTTCAATGAGACATCACAATTTTTTGCATTGCTTTTTATCTACTTAAAACCACTTAAAATTAACCAACCAAAGATTTTTGGCAGTAGAATTCTAATGAGCAACACCAACAACTTCCATGACTGTTATTGTTTAATTTATAGGTTATTTTATTTGGTTTTAAAAGCTTGGTTAGCTGGCAAGTTCAATTAATGAGATTTCAAATCAAGGCACTTTATTTCAGTTAGAATTAATTACATTCAGGACAACATATCTAACATGATAGAGGGAAAAAGCCTAGATCCGGCAATTAAATGACATTTCTTCATTAAATCAAAATAATTTTGTTCCATTCTCTGTCAAAAGGAAATATTTTCCCCATTTACTCAAGGATATTCTTGTACAGTTAAAAAAAAGTGAGTTCCTATCTTGCTGTTACTACCTGAAGAAATGTAGTGCTTAATACGATCTGCCTGTATAGAGGTGATGTAATTTTGTTCACTGTTCTCTTTTTGGAAAGGAAAAGTATTTCTGACCATGTTGCAAAATATCAAAATATGAATGCCAAATCTAACTTGATTATATGATTATTGCTAATGGCCAGGTTGCTGAATAGTAAAGCAAATTGTCAATGTTGTGTTGAATTGCCTTATTTTACCATGAGGAATGTTTCTATTTTGAAGTATTTACCCTCAGCATAGTTAGAGTCTGACAACACAGCTGGTTATAGTAAGTACAACCTTCCACTGATTAGAGCACCTATGATGTCTGAATCTACAGTTTGGAATTTGTGAGGCTTTACTTTGGTTAAAACATTTTGACCAGGGCATTCATGTAGACCATTCTGGAGGTTCTCCAGCCAACACCATGATCCCTCTCCCAGTACCAAACCAAATATCTATTTGTGAACTGGCTGAACACTTATATCCCCTATTATATAAGCAGAGAATTCTTGCTTTGAATGGGGAAAACCACAAAGATTTACTCACTCTTACTGCTTATTTAAAAGATCAGGCACCCTGCAGGTCTATTTTCCTACCCTCTGGATGGTTTGGGAAGGTTCAGGAATTTCTGTAGACAACTTCAAATCTCAAAGCAAGGGCAAAAGTCTGTCAACATAGTCCAAGATTAATCCGAATAGAGAGTTCTCTCTGATCCACTTTCTGAGGACTATACCACCCTTGAACAATCTAGGGTTCAATCTTCAGAAAGGTTTGAAAATACAGTTTGCTCAAGAGAAAAAAAGGTTGGGCAATCTGATTAAGTTGCTCCTTCCTCAGTCTGGCCCATCACCTCGGATCCAAAACAAGCATTCGCATATAGAAGGCCTACAGCCTGTGGCTTTACTTTAAGAGCTGCTTTTGCCACTTGTTTCAACACTAGAGAGTATTTTATTCCTCACAAATGCAGGAGTGTTCATAAGTGCTATTTTGCAAGGGTGGCCCGCAGTCAATTTCCATCCATTAAGACAAGTGCTGTCACTCACTGTGGAATGCACATTTCCAGCTTGTCATACGCATGAGCCAAGGGTGAAAGGAAAATAGTCAAAAAAATACAGCACCATAACAGAAAATGACTCATGAATTGATGAGGTCAAATTATGTAGACTAAAATTGAAAAATCCTTTCAGAATAGTTGCAATTAACTGAATTTGATTGCTGTATGCGAACACCAGACATCAGCCTTGTGTTAAGAGTCTTGGCTTTCAGTCATCATCAGGAAGGACATGTTATTATTATTATTTTCCTCAAATGGATGAATTATACAGATTAACCCTTTAAATTTGTTTTAGGATATTAAGATTAGTATTATATCTGCAGCATCTTATATACCATTGTATTGGCTTAGCTGGCCAAGTTTTGGTAGCATGTGGGCTACAGGGGTGGCTACTGTAAGAAGTTACCAGAAGCTTCCTCCATCTCCAGCAGAGCCAATCCCTGGAACCTCCATAGACAGATGTGCCACTGGTCATTGCTGGACCAATTAGAAATGGAGATAACACCTTTGTGATAACAGATGTAGGAAGAAAGGAAAAAGTTATTTCACAGTTGTAGTTGTGGCCAGAGAAGAGCAGAGTGAGAATGTGTGAGAGGAACAACCCTGCAGACACAAGGTCTGTGCAGAAGGAGGGGCAGGAGGTGCTCCAGGCACCAGAGCTGGGATTCCTCTGCAGCCCCTGGTGCAGACCATGGTGAAGCAGCTGTGCCCCTGCAGCCCATGGGGATCCATGGGGATGCAGAGATCCACCTGCAGACCCTGGAGGAGGCCCACACCAGAGCAGGTGGATTCCTGAGAGGAGGCTGTCACCATGTGGGAGGCGCACGGAGAGAGGATCCTCAGCTGCAGCAGCCTGTCCTTGCAGGACTGGACCCTGTGGAAGAGTGACCCAGGCTGCTGCAGTCTGGGCAGGACTGCTGCCCATGGGATGGACTCCTGTTGCAGCTGTTCATGGAGAACTGTCTTCCATGGGAGGTACCCCACAGTGGAACAAGGGAACGACGCCCCAGCCTGAGCAGCAGGATAAACAACATGTGATGAACTGATCATAGCCCCCACTCCGTCTCCCTGTGCCTCTGGGGGAGGAGGTAGAGCTGAGAAGGAGGAAGGAGTAGGGGGAAGGTGTTTTGAAGGGTTTATTTTACTTCTCATTATCCTGCTCTCATTTTGTTAGCAATAAATTCAATTTATACCTCTAATTCAAGCCTGTTTTGCCCATGACAGTATTAGATGATTGATCTCTCCCGGCCCTTATCTCAACCCATGAACCCTTAATTATATTTTCTCTTCCTTGTCCAGCTGCAGAGGGGAGTGAGAGAGTGGCTTTGATGGGTGCCTGGCATTCAGCCAGGGTCAACCCACTACAGACATCTATTCCTCTGCTTGAATACTGATAAACCTAGAACACGATAGGAATTCACGGTACCTCAGATTGAGGAAAATCTCACTTGTTCTCAGTTTCACCAGTCCATATGTCACTCAGAAATAAAAAAACATATTTAAATAATTTGTGTTCGGCCTGCCCTGCATTTAAAAACTCTGTGCCTCCAGCTTGGTCTTTTACACCACTGCCAAAACCTACTCTATGAAAATGCCTTTGTACAATCCAGCGAAAATCTTCTCTCATGTGGTCGTACAGCCAGTTCAAAAGGGTTTTGAAAACCTTGTGAGGTTTTCAAAAAGGAGAAAGAGGAATTTGTAGGAGAGAGAAAGAAAGGAATTTGTAATTATAAGATAGAATATTTAGTTATGAACAGAGGAAAAACAATAACTTAAATATCATGAGTATTTAAATATTGAGTGTTAACTCAATACTTTATGAATACATATACATGAGTTTAAAACAGAATCAGTGATGGCTGGAGAGATTCCTCTAGTGACTACTGCCGTAGTTGTCACTCATCTTGTTTCTGATAGATGCAACATATCAGAAACCTCTTCTGTTGTTACAAATAATTTTGATATTGGCTGTGAAGACAGCTAACTTGTTGGAGAGGACTCTGGTGGATACCTGGGTTCCAGGAGAGAGAAAGAAGATGGGAGCTGAGCCCTGGGGCAGTGATAGTCTTGCACTTTGAACAAACACACTATGTGAGACAAACTGTTCAAATATCTTTTTGAGAAAGATGAACTTACCAAGAAATGTTTTTCCACAATTTCAAGATTTTAGGTCTCCCTGAAGAAACTATTCGTTTCACCAAAGTACCTTTCAGAAGCATCTTTGATAAAAGACAAGGCAACCAATAGATAAATATTTGCACATCATGCTGGAACTTAATGAACTTCAGGAAAAATTCATACATCCCTGCTGAGTTTTCCTGACTGGCATACAAAAGGTGTGAGAAAATGCTTTATTTCAGGCATCCAAATTCATCTTGTAAAAAAACACACTTCAGCTCGGTCTAAAAAAATCTGTTATGTCATCAATAACTACTCATTAACTGAAACATGGATAAATATACAGACCTTCTCTCTTTGTTGCAGCGTAGTACAATGTCTTAATATTTTGGGTGTTTTCTGGTAACTCTTCCTTCTGAAGTCATAGAATAAACAGAATCTTTATATAATACCTACCCTTCTGACCTGCAAAGAAAATCTGGAAAATCCACGGGTGCTTAATAGGGAAGAATTAGTGCATTTATTATTTTAAAGACCTCATTTTAAGACATCATTAAAATGGTTTGGATTCTGATCAATGAATTGTGAATATTTGGCTAAGTTAACCCCAGGGCTTAGACATTCCTTCATGTAGCAACAGGCAACAATGACTTAAGGTGTCATTACTCCTCTCTACCATATGTTTTATTCCAGCAGGACAGTAAGCAGTAGAAAATATATGTGGTCACTACTTTAGCAAAGTCAAACATCTCAGAGGCCAGGTCAGGCCACCAGCCTTCACAGAAATGATTGACACGTGCTCACATGGCCACAGACTGCACCGCAGGCACAGTAAGTGCCATCAAGGGGACTGGAACAAGCAGCTGCAGTGTGCCAGGCTCAGAAAGCACCTCTTCCCCTTGCTGTGTTGATGCGGCTGTAAGCCCAAAATGAAGCACGAAAGCATGCACAGAAATAAAAGAATACCAGAAGGATACCAGAATTTGCAGAAGGTTTGTTTATCCTGATGCTGACCTCCCCAGCATTAGGCTGAGGAAGGATATAGAAAACAATATTCAGAAGGCAGCTAATTTCTGAAAATAGTGTGGTTACATATGATTCCCCAGTTAATGAAATTCCAACTTAATGCTCTGTAGTGTACCATCATAACTTCATGGTAGTAAACAAGTCTGCATCTCGGAATGCTGATAAAGAGAGCAGTGGAAATTTTAGAATCTGCGCTGAGCAACGTCACTGTTCCAAGAGGCCCTTCAGTGCTGGACAAGAAAGCTGCTTCTGCAATCAGAAAAACATCTTTCTCTTCTAGTTCCAAACAATCATTGACTGGATGATTCAAAAAAAGTTTATTTGAAAACATTTAACACTTCTTTAGGTATTTATATCATTTTCAGTCAGCTAGGTAAGACTGATTTCCCAGTGCATTGGGACAAGTGACATTTTACTCTAATAAAACTCTAGGTAAAAGCTTGTACAAGACAGCAAAAGGCATCAAGAGCTCATCAATAGAGATTGATTGACATCCAAACATTTGCATATAGTGGGCATGACAATTTGCCATTTACCTGCATGTCTTCAGCACTGCTGCCAGAAGCAGTCAGTGTCTAATTGTTGTGAAGTGTTTTCCATGAATGTAATTAACTGTAATGATGGTTGATAAGGTTGGACACCTAGATGTCACCATGTGTATCTGGTGTAAGATACACATTTCTGTTCTTTAAATTCAATAGCATGACATCTGAGAGCAAGTCATCCCATTTAGCTACAATTCTTATCTTAGGGAAGGCATGAATTGCCACAAGAGGTGCCTATGTCTCCCCATTGCCTCTAAAGAACATCTTGATAAGTGGCTGTTCTCATTCTAGTATCATTGAATTCATTATTATGGATTGGTTTACTTGCTTAGTTTTTAATGCTTAAGCTTGATGACTTGTTTGGGGTTTGGTTTGGTTTTGTTCATTTCTTTCTTTTTGGGTTTTTTTTTCTGAAAGGAACATATATGGTGTCCTTTGAAAATTCACAGTTAAATTTTGCTAAAATTGTATATAATTATGTCCTTCAATAATGGGAAGCACTTTCTCTAATAGATAGCAATAAAATATAACTTTAGAGGCTGATGAAAATACATGGACTGAAAAATGGCTGTAATTATTTGAATTTCATTACTGTGAGAACACTATTATTATCTATGTATTACTAGTATTTTGATTTTAGATCCAGGCTAAATAAAGATTACTAAGGGAATGAGGACATGTAAAATCAATGGTTTTCTATAACAACTAGTTTAACAGTAAGGTGAAAGAAAATACAAAACGAAGTATTACAAGTTCAAAATAAGAATTGCAAACTCTCTTTTGTCTTGTCATATAGAAGAACAGGTCTGCAATGCTGTCATATTTCAAGAACTTAACCAGG
Organism: Vireo altiloquus; assembly: GCA_013396875.1. Classification (NCBI taxonomy): domain Eukaryota; kingdom Metazoa; phylum Chordata; class Aves; order Passeriformes; family Vireonidae; genus Vireo; species Vireo altiloquus. Next base: position 2,955,971 of record VZRF01010678.1, on the reverse strand, counting down.
AGAAATTGCCCAGGTTTCTGCCTGGGGTTAAAATGCAGAGTCACAGTTTCACAGCATGACTTGAAATTTTGGTAAACCACAGAAGTAATCTGTCATATTCCATCTTGTCACAAATGTTTTTGCTGTGACCTCATAAGCATGAGGAATGTTTGAAGGGCAATGAAGGGGAAGACTTACTTCATAGCCACTCCAATTTAGACTTGCCTTAGTACATTCCCCAAACTCACATATTTTCAGGAGGTTGCAGGTATAGGCTATACAAGAAACACTCCCAACCCCCAGCTCCCAGCTCCCTCCTCACTTTCTCTTTAGCCCCTGTAAATGCTTCTTTTCACACTAGCAAACTTGGGATTTCCTCTTCCAGGTAAATTTCTACAGCTTATGTATGTGCTCAGCAAACACGGCAAAAAGGTGAGTAGCTGGACAACAAGACTGTCATTAAAACATGCTGTGCAAAAGGGAGTGTGAGTACAGAAGTAAAAGTGAAGATCTTTGTCCGGGCCATGTCTACAATATGAAGAAGGCTGTGAAAAGGCCCTAGGGACCCCAAGCAGAGAACAGCCCTTCTGGCCAGAGCAGTTGTCCTGTGCAGTGCCCAGCACAGTGACTGTGGCTCTCCTTGCCCACATCTCATGGGTGCTCCATCCTACAAACCTCAGCCCAGACAGCCAGTGCCTTGGCTTCCCTCCATGCTGAAAGACCTCGTGATAATGGCACCTAGTTGAAAACTGGGCACACAGGTGGAGTTTGGTGTAAGAGAACAAATTCTCCCAACTGTAATTTCACGATTCCACTGGACAGAGAAGCTTGATAGATAAACAGCCTCCTGAAATCTCCTGAAATATTGTTCGTGACCTCTCCAACAGCACCGTCTATGATGTGTGCTTGCAAAACAATAATTGCTGTCGGCTGTAGAATAAAATTTGCTGAATTTTTCAGTTAAGTTAGAAGTTATGCATTTTACTAAGCACAGTTTTGCCTATTTTGTATTTTATTCATGATCCTTTCTTGAAAGATAAAAGCTTTGGAAAGTTCAGCTAATTTATTTTCCACCAGATATCACAACTTTTCTTCCAAATTAAGATGGCTAGTTGTGACTTACCAAAGAAATAATGTGTGACACTCCTTCTTCATAAGAAAATTTAAACATGGATTGTTTACCATTACAGTCTGTCTTCTGCCTAAAAGCACCCAGATGAGTGAGGGATCCACATCTAGACATGAAAAAATGAGGCTTTTCTGTGGCTTTGCTTCTTTAAGTGGTCCCAATACTCTCAGTGTAAAATTAGAAAATGTAGACCTAGTAAGAGGCTCAATTTTAAGCCCAACTTTTTCAACCTGTAAAGAAAGTCAAACAGCATTAGTTTGTGGCTTCCTAAATCAACTGGCTACAAAAGTTGTTGTCAAAGGTGTCTCCATGCTGACATCTGGAAAATGAAGCTGAGGACTCAGTTGTTACACAGAAGGGTAGATGACCAATTTTTTGCTGATTTTCCGTAAGTTTGCATTTGATTTAGCATTAACTGCTATTATGTATTTCTTTTCCCTCTGATGTTTACATAAAAGTTTTGCTCATTATACCCTAAAGCAATTTATAAAGAAGACCTGAACCAATATCTGATTTCACAGATGTAGAAAATTAAGGCATAAGTTACTTGGGCCGTGCAACTGAACAGCTCAAGGCTGACCCAAGCTTCCTGAGCATTTGAGATCAGGTTAGCCAAACCCAAAAAACAGAGTTATCAATGTTACAAATTATGACCCCTTGTCTGGAAACCAGACCTCTCACCTGAGGCACTGTATCTGGCCATAATCTGCGCACAGCCCATTGCTTGAGAAAACAGCCTAACTGGCTGGCACTGAGGATGGCTGGGGCTGGGAGGGTCAATACTTCCAGCTGAAAAGGCAGCAGTTCAATTAAAAGCAGTTAACTCCATGACTTGGGGCTCCTTGGTCTTCCTGTGCTCCAGAGGCACTGTGGTTTCAGCACTTGGAGTACTGCCTGTCCTACGTGCTCTGCTCCCAGCTCTGCCCTGACAAGGATAGCACAGGGCACATCCAGGTCCCTGTCTTTTTATTAACATTGCAAGTTCTGGTGCGTATTTTAGGTTGTTGTCAATCTCCTGGGCAAGGACAAATATCCTCCCTTTCCTAGCCAGGCTTTTCTGGCAAGATTCAGCTCTGTATACATAAATGCAGGTATCTACATGGCTGCCAATTTATCTAATTTCCCAATATAGCCAGTGAAGAAAAGACAAGCAGTGGAGCCTAGGCTGCAGGATACCATTTCAGATAGATTTAACTGCTTCAACTTAGCCTTCTGGTGCCATCTGAGATGCCCTTGGGTATCTGCCTTGCCGCCTGCCTTGCCTTGCATCCAGCAGTCACTACAGGTGACCTGAGGTCCCCTGTAGAACCTGCAACATATCTGACAGCCCAATGGAGATGTCTAGATTCCTCAAAGGCTTTGTAAATGACATCTGAATCATGCCTTGTGTTTTCTTTGGGGATAACTGAATCATTCTCTGGGCTCCACTAACTGCTGACTAGTTCTAAATCAACCAGCGTGGGAGTCCCACCACCCCACTCATATGCAAATGTCGCATGAAACCCAGCTTTCTGCTGCCTTGTCTAACTCTCACTGCTCTCTTATCTTTACTGAGACATGTACTTGGACTTTGCCTAATTTATTCTACTCTTCTGCCAATTAACAGTCCAATACTGCTACTTTATTTTTAAATAAATTTCAGGCTTTTTGCAAATATTTCTTCCAAAGGTTAATGGGGCCTGGTAGAAGCTATTAGAAGATGTGCCAGTAGCTTGCTAGGACTTCACTTGCAAAGTCTCCACATTTTCTTCTCACATAAATGCTCTCTCTCGGTATCTTAGTTCAAGAGGTCTGAGAGTTCTGCTGAGCTATAAAAGTCTGCTTTTCAGTCCTAATACTCTTACCTCCCACCTTTTCTTTTTCAAATTAAAAGATGAAAATCTTCATAGTGTCTGTAGGAGGCTGGATGTTTTTCTGTTTCACAATCACTAAGTTTATGTGGCTCCCTGTTCCTGGGTCAGGATGCTACTACCTACACCAGTGCCTAAGTGTTTGTTTGAAATGGTGAAGGAAATATAGCATGAGCCCACATCACCATTTCTTCCCACCCTGAAATGAAAGGTTAGCTCCATGGTAGAGTACTGAACAGAGGAACTGGGACTGTGTCACTGCAGTTGGACATCCAGGGCTGAGGCAGAGCCTGAGTTGTTGATGTTGATGGTCTCTCCCACCTCTGTGTTGAGAGTTTTTTCCTGATAAGCTCTGCAACGGTTAGCAAGCTTTCTGTTTTGTTTTTCAGCTATGTCATTTAATTCTCTTAATTTGGAAGCAATGTTTTCTTCCCTGGCTGCTCTTACTGTCTGTTAGCAGTAGAAGGCCTGGAAATGGATGACCATAAAAGCAGTGTGTGTTATTGGCATAGGTGCTATTTCCCCGTGCCATCAATGCAGGAATCCAAGTGAGGGCAAAGTCAGGTCAAACTTCCAGCTAAATACAGTACCAAAGGGGGAGGAGGATGCACCATCCTGCCCCTTCTCCTGCATCCAGCTCTTGCATAAGGGTAGCATTTCTGAAAATAAGACCCTTATAATTGGGAAAGGATTCTTCCTGCCCAACCTATTCAGATCCAAAGTGAAAGCCCAGTGAAAATAGCCGGAAACACTAAGGCAGGGAAGAAATGTCCAAAAAAAAGGAGTAAAATTCTTATCCTAGCAACAACAGCAGCTGAGGGAGGAAACCACTTAGTTGAATGAGGCTGTCTTTTGAGGCTGGCGATGCTCCCTATGCTCAGTATATCACAGGACTCTCTGAGTGATGTGGAAGATGCCATTTCCTCAGTCTTTGCCACTCTCTGACCTAGATTTAGGGAAGTAGAAAGTACAGAATGGTGGGCAGACATTCCAATCATTTTTAAGGGCCCAAAGCCACCAACGTGGCTCAGGCAGGAAGCAGGAAAGGACTGCCCTGCCAGCATGAAGTATTCACACTTGGCAGAAGGGAGGTTACAAGGTCAAACACAATTTTTGAGGGTCCTCAAGCTCTGTCTCAAAAGAAAGGTCTGTATGTGGAAAGACAAGAACCAGAGTTTGGGTTCTGAACTACAAGACACTGCAAAGCTGCTCCAGTCTCTCTGCAGGGAGAGCATCTCTACTACACCTTTCATGGGGGAAGCAGGCACCTTTATCTCTGTAAGGGACAACTCTGTTACTCAGAGCCCCCAGGGCCACTTGGCATACTCTTGAGCTGAATTACAGGGTTCGGGGAGGAGCAAAGAGATTCTGTACTCAGAAGGAGATTTTAAAGTTAATTAAGAATTTAGCAGTACTTCCCCTCCAGCATAAGCAAATCTCCCTTTTCTCTCCTGAGTACCAGATGTTGGCTTGCAAATTCTCCTATTTCCAGGGGACAGACAGAGCTCATTAAAACCATCTCTGTAGTCTGTACAGGTGTGGTGGGTTGGTGTGGGCTGTGCGTCTGGTGCCCACCAAAGCTGCTCTATCACTGCCCTCCTCAGTTGGACAGGGGAGAGAAAATATAACGAAAGACCCATGAGTTGAGATAAGGACAGGGAGACATCATTCACTGATTATTATAATGGGAAAAACAGATTTGACTTGGGGAAATTAGTTGGATTTATTACTCATCAAAATCAGAGCAGGATAGTAAGATAAGAAATCATAAAAAACGCCATTCCCTGACCTCTATCCTTCTTCCTGGGCTGAAGTTTGTTCCTGATTCTCCATGTCCTCCACCACAGCAGCACAGGGACATGGTGAGAATGGGGCTATGGTCAATTCCTCTCATGTCGTTTCTGCCACTGTTTCCTCCTCAGGGAGAGGAATTCACTGACCTTGGTGTCTGCGCAGTTGTTTCTCTTACACATTCTCACTCTTCTCTGGCCACAATGACTTCTGAGCAACAACTTCTTTTTTCTTCCTTTCTTTCTCCCATAAATATGTAATCACAGAGGTGTTACTAACACCTGTCACCGGCTTGGTCTCATTCTGTGGCAGGTGCAGCTTGGAGCAGGCAGACATTGGCTCTGTCAGACTCAGGGGAAGTTTCTGGCCATTTCTCACAGAAGCCATTCCTGTAGCCCCCTCACTACCAGTACCTTGCCACACAAGCCCAATACCACAAGAAAAGGGTCATATGGAAGGTTTGGGGCAAAGAAGATCTGAAGGCTCTGAGGGAAACAGAGCATGTGCTGTTGTGACTGCATCCCTTGTCAACCTCTCCCTGCCTCTTAATGGAGGAGTAGAGGTCTGAAGAAATACCTCTGGATACCACTTGCAACCCATCATCCTAAAGGTTAAGCTGAAAAATGAGTATCCAGATAGCCTCCACTACTTCATGTATTTTTTGTAAGATGAGTGGATTGGATTTCTGGGAACAATGTGACTTTAGTTAGAAGTCTTTAATTCCAGCATCAACAGTTTTTCCTTTAAAATCATTGGACATACTGGTGATTTTTGGACCTATAACCCACAGCATATTTTTTATTCTTCCTTCACCAAAGAGATTGGTAAGATCTGATTTTGAGGCTGGAAGTGGAAATGCAGAGCTTAGCAGTAGGTTGAGTTCCCTATGATATACCCTGTGTAAGCCCTGTCATTGTTCATAATTTTTTCTCAACACAATTTTCAAGAGAAATGACAGTAATCTACATTTCCTCTAAAACTATTATCTTTCTGCTATGGCACTAAAATTCATCTGCCCTCAAGAAATGTTTCAATAGGAACCTCCATATATAATACATGTTTTCAATTTATTATTAATGCACTTCAATCTGAATCGCAAATTCAACATGATGTCTGACTTTTTTCATACTCATTCTGTTCCGTGTCAGCTCTTATAACATGTTCCTCATCATAGCATCTGAACAACAGACCCAGAGTGCATTAAGTGATGGACTTAAAAGTCGGTCACACACTGTTTAGCTTCTCAGCTTTACCCCAGAGGTAGAAGTCTGGACCATGAGGAACATCCAGTTTTGATGGGATTTTTAGTTTGGCCAGATGCATGTCCTCTTTTAAAATATTTGTATTTGAGCCAGTCAAAGCAATGGCTTTTAACATCAGAGCATGTGATGGTCAGGTTAATGACAGTCCTTAGTTCCTGCATAATTAGCTTCACAGTCTTGGGTCAGTCATGAAGAAAAGCCTGCACCCAGGACAGGCAACTCTCACCCCCGTGAGGGATAAAGCACCAGTCACCCCCTGCCAGTTACCAGCTTTGGTCTTGACCCCAGTATTTCAGGACATTTTGTAGATGGGCATAGGTTCAAAATAAAGGTTAAATTCTTGCCATTATCTATGAGTCCTAAGACCTCATCTGCAGGCTGAGTGTGGCAGTGGTACCCTCTGGTGCTGGCAGAGCAGTGAGTCAGCCACACGCAGCTCACACGTCCGCGTTTATCCTTAGGTTACCCCACAGCCAGGAGATGCCGGAGCAGATCCCCGGGTGGGGGATCCTGCAGTGACGACACAGATCACTCCACACACAACCCCTGGAGAGATGCAGGGCTTTGTTAGCACATTGCTGCTGTCCCTCTTACAGACAGCAGTGCCCCCTCTCATGGGGACGCAGCAACTGCCAGGCTGCATCAGCTTTCCCACCAGGAAAAATGGCTCCTAAAGCTTCTTGGGGCCCTTCCCAGCGCTGCGCATTTGGTCCCCTGGAGAGGAGCTTTAATAGCCCAGTTACCACCTGGGGAAGATAACAACTGTGCCACAGGACATGCAGGGTAAGACTGTTAAGGGATTTCAACAAACCCCTTTGGGAAGATGGGAAATAGGGGAAAATGAAGGCAGAAGCAAGCAAAATGCCACACACTGTCATTTCCCTTTGCTGAAATCTATCGAGCTATAGGGAATTGTAGATTTTAGAAGTAGTTATCTCTTTTCAGGAGCACAGGGTATTTTGCTGCTGATGTAAATATTCCATTTATGACTGTAATCTTGATATCCAGCTCCTGGGTGTTGTTCAAAAGGCACCCCTCAGAATACTTCCTCAGGCAGTCAGTAATAGAGTGAAAATCCCACAAGTCACGATTTGCTACAGAGGCAGATGTTATGAGCTATACAGCAGCTGGAAGGAGTCCATAAAATACATCAAAGCATCCCTTTTGAAGTTCTTTGAGAACATGAATGGCAAGCTAGTGCTGAACAACTTTGCATCCAACCATGGAAAATGTGAGATTGCTTTACTTGAAAGGAACAATCTAGCCAAATTCTCTTTCAAACCTCTGAAAAGAAAAAAACCTTTCATGTGAGTAAGCATTTCAGAAAAATGAGTCTGAGCCAAATAACCATCATTCTGACATTCATAAAACTCACTTTATTAAAGACATCATCACATATTACAATACTAATGCAGCTATAAGGACTGGGGAACAGACTGAGCTCAGCATCTCCCAGCAAGTCAGAAGCAAACCTGGGAAGACAACACAAGCACTCTAACTTGCAGGCTTCTTGTGTATCAGGCTACATCTCCCCTTTTAAAGAGCTGTGTTGCCATCTCTGCAGTATATCCCTGTGTGTCACAAAGCAGGCTGCAAGTCCCAGAAACCAAAGAGAGGAGAGAAAAGCAGTTTACACCCTAAGAGTCTGATTGCTTTCTGTAGAGGTGAGCCCATCCAAGGGCAACCAGATTATATCTTCCTGCAGGGCAGACACCTTCCAGGACCAAGTCCTCATCAGGTCTGTGTAACCTGAGCCAAGATCTTCTCTGAAGTAAGGCAGTGCGAACAGATAAAAAGTCAAACTAAGAAGGGAAGAAAGAAGGAAAAAATACTATCCGTAAAATAATAATGCATTTACCACAGCAGAATGTGAAGGGGTATACAGAAAAGCAGGTCTTGGGCCACAGATATTTGAGAAATACTGGATAAAGTGTAAATTTTAAGAGGCTGTATTCCACTAACAGGGTTTAATTCAGAATTGTAATCTGAACAAGGTAGAGAAAGCACAGCAGCAGCTCTTGGCTGCTGTGAAAATGTTTATAAGGAAAGAGATGGATCAGTGATCACAGCAGCAACCCTGATACCCTGTGAGCTTCCCTTATGACTGTCTGAGAGTTACATGCTTTCCATGTCGGTGAATCCCCTGAGCCCAGCCAGCCAGCCATTCCCCAAAATAGGCCAGCCTGCTGATCACTTCTTTTCTCCAAGCTCAAGTTCTGTTCATGAAAGCCAGCTGTCATTCAGGTGTTCCTATTAAATTTGCAGTTCAGAATGGTGTGAGTGTTTAAAAAATTTACCAATGTTCTATATGTGTGAAATAGCTCTATGATATTCTAAGGAATTATATTTTAGTTTATAAATATTTGATTAATGTGGCATCTGAAATATTACCTTATCAGCTTTTTCTCTACGATACATCCTTATCAAGATTTTAAGACCAAAATATGTAAAGGGTGCAATGTCCTGTTTTAGATAGCATAATCTGGGGCAAGGAAGCTCAGGGAAGGTTGAGGGGATAGATACTCGAGGACATGGGTCACCCACTTCTACATGCACAGAGGCAACTTATGCTCCACAAGATTTGACAACTGTACCTCCATCTACAAATCTGAGCACATAAAGTCCTCATTGCATAACTGGGAAGGGTTGCAGGCTCCCAATTGCTGATCTACCAAAGACAAGGAAAGCAGCTAGCACACCCAAGGCAGCTGTGCAGGAAGCTGTACAGATTTACTTCTGGTAGTGCTGGAAAACCAGACCCCTTTGAGTTTAGGCAATATTAAGTGATGTCTTGGAGGCTCTGGGTCTTGGATCTATGTGCTGATGGTGGAGGAGAAAGTTGGGCGAGTATCCAAGTTCTTTTATACCCCTGAGCTACTGGTGAGAAAGGGGTACGGAACAACACCCTGAGGTGGTGGGTTTCATAAACTGTGCCTAAAGGGATGAGATTTCCCAAGGAAAAATCTTGTTGGATAAAACTTTACATAAAATTATGTTAACGAATAACCCAAAAATGTGCAGTCTCCAGAGCCATTCAACATTTAATGCTGTTATTTTCAGGTTAATTTATGCTGGTTGTTTGGGACTTTTTTTCTACCCTCTGATTATCACTAAGCAGAGGTGACAGTTGCCCTTGAAAGAGAGATTCAGTTTGAAGCTGCCAGAATTTTCCTGAACTAGTTAAAGATTTCCATCAGATATTTGTGAACGATCAGAAGGAGCTGAGTCACTTTACTGAAGAATTAGAAAAAGAAATAATCTTTAAGCAGTGCCTCACAGAAATACCTTACAAGATCTTAATCTGTTCAAAGGGCATTACTTTTGAAATCTGAATTTTGATCATAAAGGTGATTCACTAAGACACTAAAAGACATGGTTTAAGCACATCTGAAGTCAATGGATCTTGCATAAGTCCATGCATTCAAGTATACCTACTTTGCTGGCAAGGGATCATTTCTCAGAATAAAGGTTTTAAACATTAGCCCTGGCATTCATCTCGGTGGTCTGCAATCATGACCAAGAATTTCTGGCAGAAACATGCACGGTGAAAAGCACTTACACATTCATTCAACCTCAGAATCAGTTTGCCTTACATCAGAGAGAGTTAAATGATGAACATGCCAAAGCTTTACAAAAAAGGATGATGCAGACAACTTCTGGATTGGCTGCAAAAAACATAAACAACATAGGGTCAGGACTGCTGTGAAGAAAAAAATCCATAGTGCAAAAATGCAGACGTTAAAAGATTAAAATTCTAGTGCCCTCACTAGAGTGTTCATCATCCAGGAGAGAGAAGATGCCAAAGACTCTAAATATCAGACAAGTGAGGGGATTGGGGCTGATCTTCCTGCTCAGATTGCCAGCAATAGGAGGAATTACTAGGCAGAGGCTTTAAGTGGACTTGGGATGAAAATCTAAGGAAGAGTTCAAGCAGCTGAAGGAGTCTTGAAGTTTTATAACAGCAGTAGACACTGGGAATGACACAAGAAGTGATAGTGAGAGGCTGTAAAAATTCTATCAGGTGCTGGAGAAAATGTCATTGCATTATCCCAGTTCCCTGAACAGGCTTATCAACTCATGTTGACTGATTTCATTTGATCTTGTGAATACCAGATAGAGCTTTTAGCACCAAGATGTGCTTTGTAGATAAAGTCTAAGCTTTCCATGGAAAACTGGGCAACTTTTGCAACACTCTGTGAGGAAAGTTGGAGATCAGAATGTTTCTGGATGCTTAAACATACAGATAAGGAAGACCTTTGCAAATCATATTAAAAATACTGTGGGGCTGCCTAAGGAGAGAAGTATCACCAGGAAATGGCCAACGCATTGCTGTTTCCAGAGGGCAGCACTGACTCCTGCACAGGTGAGCACTGAAAGTGCAAGAGGGGCCCAGTGACCACAGATACCTGAACTTCAAGCGCAGCAAACAAGGACCAGCACAAGACCCAGTACTGTCCAATGAAAACTGAGCCAGAGCTCAGATAAAAAGTGAGTACAGCTAAGGGTGAGGCTTGGCAGAAGGGAACTGAAGCAATGAGCATCCCCATTAAATGCTACCTTGGGCATGTTCTCAGCCGCTTGAGCCAGCGAGAGGCAGAGTTCTCAGTAGTAGAATTTCTTTGATTTTTTTCTAGAAGCAGAATGATGCATCATTCCTAAACGCTTAGATGGGAAAAAAAGCATTTTTTTGTGAGGGTCATTCAGGGATTGAAAAATTTCAGAGGGGAACCAGACATATTTTAGACTGACCTCAGATGAACTGTGGCATTGCGGAATGTCTAAAGGTTTGTCACATGCGGCAAAATACAAAACAAGACAAGTGAAATAACCCATATTGGTGGTACAGAGAAGGCAAAATCTTGCTGCCTGGAGCAAAGTAAGCAACAATTTGTTTAACGTGGCGGAAAAAAAATGTTTCTTGTTTAGAAATATTTTTTTAAACTAGCAGACACTCCTTTCTGGTCCAAACACATGCTTTCAACTATTTTAGATGAGTCATCACATATTTTTTAATGCATTTATTAGAGTCAAATCCATAAGCATTTTTCGAATTGGCTTTAAACAAACACTTCTTTCATTGAATATTACTGGAACCTCCATTTAATTTGAGTGAAACCCACCTGTGTGCAGACAATGACATGATTTCAATACACTATTTAAATTATCACAAAGAAACAAGCAAGGTTTGGGATTGTGAATACTTACTGCACTGGCCTTTGATGGACAAAGTTGTGGATGTACATGACTGTAGAAAAACAAACTTTAAATTCCCATATAGTAATTTTTATTAGAGAAATGCAAGCCCAGTAAGGGATGTGATTGTCACAATCAATCACAGATGACCACAGACAGATGAAACATGGATCATTCACAGACCCCATGGACTCTACACTCAGAACAAGCCATATTCAGATGTGTTTTACTATATTAGATAATATTCAAAGATGCTATCACTATGAACATTTTTGGAGCAGTAGCAATCTTACAAGAAGAGAAGAAAAATAATTAGGTCCAGAATGTATGCCTAAATTTTAATTAATAGACTTTAAATACATTTAAAAAAAAAAAAATTTCCCCAGATCCATTCCAGGAAATCATTTTCTGTATCTGTTTAAATCCTCAAAAGTAGTAAGAAAGACTAAACTTTCAAGTTTAGTCCTGAATTATTAGGTTGCCATTTACTCATTTACCATATTTCACTTTCAGAGCTGGGCAGATAATCTAGATTTTCTTTCATAGTTAGGTTTCTAGGACATTAATCTTTTCAGGGGCAGAATTTGGATGAGTGGATTGCAGTAAAACTTTGAGACTCAGCATGTTATTTTTCTCTTCCATCTTTGCTGTTTTTTCCTGGTCTGCACAAAGACACCTTCTTACTTCAAAAATGCCTTCTCTTGGCACACTACATATTAACCAGTGCCTTCTGATGTCTGTACATGATGGCATTCACTAAGATTTTTTCCATCAATTCTATTATTCTTAATCTTCAGGTTCAATCTTCTATTATAACTAACAGATATTTATGTCATCTTATACTGCTACTCTTCATACATTTGCAATTTCAAAAGACAATTTCACAGGGTCACTCTGGTTTGAAAATCTGAAGGCAGATGCCATTTTGGTGTTTTTTTGAGAAAAAGACCGAAAATGTGCTTGAGGCCAACCTGCAAGCCAGTGTGCACTTTCATGTGAGTTTTCTGGAAAAGTCATATTTCTAAACTTATCTTGCTGCTGGTGAGGAATACATGAAATGTGGGCAGAAGCTCAAAGACTGCATGTAAAGCAATATGGAGCATTCACAGCCCATCAGTCTGACTGATTCTATCAAAACCATTTATATCCTTCCTATGGTGGCCAAGAGAGCTACATTTGTAGCTCTGCTGAGAGGCAGAGTGAGACATAAAACCACATAAACTGAAGAAAGGTTATTGTCCTTGTACTTCCCCATTTTATTTCTTAGTTGTACTTCCTACAATTCAACTTTGTTCTGACCATGAGCATAATGCAACAGTCTGGATCTTCTCACATCTGCAGGTAGAGGCCAAAGAAGGAAAAGAACCACGAAGATCCCATGTCAAAGGCAGAGATGGACCTTAATCTGATGTATGTTACAACTGATGTCTGAGATTTGCAGTCGATGGGCCAGTGCAAGCTCTCTACACTGGCCAGGAGACATCATGTTTTCCTTTCATCAAACTGCAGATGAACTCTTGCTGTAGCCAATTTACATGACATAATGTTCATAAAGTTCTGAGAACAAACTACACTGAGATGTGGGTAGGGCCAACAGAAAAGCAAATCTTTCTAAACTTTTTCACAGGTGGAGAGGTGGGTTTATCTTTTTCTCTTTTGACCCCAGGCTATGTAGACAGGTTTGTTGACATTGTTCCATTGGAAAAACCCCACATATCGTTGATTTGGGGTTTTTGTTCTGCCCTGCCAAGTGCCCACCTCATCTTTCATCCCTCCTGTCGCTAAGCAGTGAGCAAACACTGCGTGCTTTCATAGTACAACTATGTAAGTGTTGTACTAGGAAGTACAACTAAGAAAGTGGTTCTCATACCACTTTCATCAGATTTCAATTCCTTAGTTTGAAACTGTGCTCCCAACCCTACTTTGCAGGAAGAAGTATCTTCCCTAAAATGAAATTAGCTATGATATGAACAAAACAACATAAGAAAACTTCTGTATACAAGTCACTTAGGAGTGTTTGAATAGTCTTTGTTCCATTTGGATTTGATTGAATATTTTAATGACTGCTGGGTATTCCTGTGAACATGTTTGTGTGTGTCACACATTTTCAGCAGAGTAACTTCTCTCTCTGCAGCACTCATTCATTGTCTGCTCAGATCCATCCTGCATGGAGGGTCAGCGTGACAACCCACGTTTAACCTCTGCATGCTGAAACAGGACTCAGGTGCTGCTCCTCTTCAGAATGGCGCACGTGCTTGCAGCCATCAGAACTTGCTAAAATTTGTTCATGGTAATAGCACCTTGCAATGGCTTTCACCAGGTGTTTGATACACAAAGAACTCTTCTTAACTCTGAACAGGACCCATACAATACAACTGCTGCCATAATCTCTTTATTATTGTCCAGTAAAAATGTTATCACTTCTCCACATGCTAGAAGTTAAAAATTAGTTCTAGAGAAAACTGTATCATAAAATCACCCCAGAACATCAACATATATCAGTCTCTGCACTCCACAAGAGCAAATCATATTCTGATAGTGTTAAATATTAAAAGAAAGTTAGAAAAATATTTCTAGTTTTTATTTAGATAGAAAAAAATTAACTCAGTGAGATCAAGATGACAAAAACACAGTATCAGTCATTTGAGATGATTATTGAACAGAGTTACTTTGTTATTACTTTAAATAAACAGTAAACAGTAAATATTAATAGTTTTGATTAACCACTACCTGCAGCAGTATTTGATGAGAAAGATAACATTCCCTATCTTGCAGGGGGAGGAGGGGATGATGACAGAGGTTTGGGGTTTTTTTGCATACTAGTACAGCGTGATTGGGAATTAGTGGTTTCTGGCAGTGCTCACAGCCCCTCTGCAGCTTTCTCACCTGTAGCTCAATGTGTGTGGCAGTCACAGAGAGGTTATCAGCCACCCTCCCAAGCCACCTGTGACCAAAGAGATGATCTGCTTCTTCAGAGCACATGTGCCTACAAGGAAGGGCCTTTTCCAAGGCTGAGGGTACTGTTTGCCCAAGTCCCAGCTTCCCCCTGCAGAGAACCTTATACATAACGCACCTTTCAAAAGCTCCTGGGATCAAATATTTAATAATAAGTCTGTTGTCCATGAAGCTCCACCATGCCAATGAAAAGACAGAACTTCTCCTTTAGCTTTGCTTAGGATCCTATGTGAAGATGGTCATTTGTATTATTTTGTGTTGTAATTTATTTGAAGTTATGTAAAATTTATTCAGAAACACTGATGGTCTTGTAATCCAATGATGCTGAAGACCACATGCAGTTGTAAATGTTGTGAGCCAGCACTTGTATTTCAATGTCAGCTGCTGTGTTTTTGATGTCATCTTAAAACTGCCTTAAGTTGGTCTTGAAAGAGATAATAGTGTTGCAAGAAAAGGAAAAAAATTAATTTCCTGTGTATAAGCTAAATTCAATAATTAAACCTAATTTGAAGTAAAAACATCCAAGCAAAACAGACATGCCCTCTTATCACCTTAAACACAACCATAAGCAGGTTCAGGGAGTATATACAAATTGGAAAAACTCATGTTTTGAGACAAAGACAGTTTAATAAGTAAAATAAAAACCAATAAAATAGAAAAACAAAGGCAAGAAAAAGAAGTTATTAAAAAAAACCCCAAAAACATTGCTCACCACCAGCTGACCAATGCTAAAAAACTCCAAGCAACAGCAGCCCTGGAGAGGTCCCTCCCTCACAAGCTTTTACTGCTGAGTATTATGTCATATGGTAGTCTTGGACATTCCTTTGGTCAGCTGGGGTCAGCTGGGGTCAGCTGTCCCAGCTGTGTCTTCTCACAACTTTTTGTGCACACTCAGCCTGGTCACTGGCAAGGTAGTCTGGTAAGCAGAAATGGCCTTGAATCCTGTGTAAGGACTGTTCAGGAATAGCTAAAATGTGGGTGTGTTATCAACAGTGGTTTTTTTGTTTGCAATCCCAGTCAAAACCAGTATAATCCCTTAAGCGAAAGCACACCAAGCCCACGGAACCATCTAAGAAACCCTGACCGCTCTATGGTGGGCTGGTCATGGTGACAAATATATTGGCACAACCTTCATTGTGACAATGCACTACATAGAGCACCTAGAATAAAACTTCATTAGGACCAGAAATGCAGACTGGTTTCTCAGTTTCCACCTGCTGGGGATGCATGGGATGCAAGATGGGTCAGGAAGGAGAGAAGCTGGTGGCTGAAGTGATGCCCAGGAAAGGAGGATCTCCCCACAACTAGGGCACCCAAGGAGCAAATTTTTTTCTGTGTGTGCATCCTGGGGGATGCTCTGTGCTCTCCCTTAGGGAGTAGGAGCCAAATCAAGCTCTAAAAGAGAAAACATGGGGGCTGGGGAGGAGCAAGGTAGAACGTTGTGGCCAATGTCTCTGGCTGTGAGCAGGAGAGGACCTGCAGTGGGTGAGGCTGCACCCCACCAAGCTGTCCCATACTTGTGCCCAGGCCCTGGCACAGCTCTCCCCACTGACCTGCCCCTCTGCAGTGTCTGCCTCCCTGGGCAGCACAGCACATTCCCTCCAGCCCCCTCACTCCAACCCCAGAGTATGAGGACCAGCAGGATTTGGCCACTGAGACTGATTTAGAGTACACTGTCTTGAGCCCTCACAGCATGCTCTCCCTCCAGCAGACCCCTTGGATCTTGGTGCAGACAGGCCAGTGTGGAGACACAGGCATCATTCTGTCCACTTCTGTCCTCCTCTCAGGCCCACCTGGACCTGCATAACACTCCAAATCCACCCACCTATGCAGTGGGCAAAAGTTCCCCTGTCTCTGAAAATAAAATCACCTTCAGATGAGCTCCCAAAGACATGCTCCTACAGAGAGACTTGGAGCAGATCCCCTGCCTCCCACTGCCTTGTGCCACGTGGTACAATTTGCAGCTTACACCAAGCACATGATATTGTTGAACACCAAGATGTGGCATTATGCAAATATTTCTGTGATGATGTGACTACTCTACAAAGCTGCGGAGGCAAAGGGGAACACGGAGGGGGCTGTGACATGTTTGGCACTCGCTGCACAGCTCTGCTTCCCTGCCAGCAGCCCAGTGAGTGAAGCCCACCACAGAAAGAGAAAACACCCTTGTGAAATCCTCAGGAGAAGGGGACACAGACCATGCTGCAGCATGGTGTCATATAACACTGCTTCTTGGACAGGCAGTGCATTCCATCTAACTCCCTAAAATTTTTGTCAGGAGTCCCATAGCTCAGTATCAAGGTTTGGATATAGCCACACTTACCCCATACATCTCTGCTGGGTCCCAACCAAGGCAGCCAGCTGCAGGGCTCAAACCCAGTCCAGAACCCAAAAGGGTATTGGCAGTGCTGCTGGCAGTGCAGCTGTGACACCGGAGCTGAGACCTGCAGAGGACAACCACACTGCTCAGTGGGCTGGGATGGGCTTTTTAGGAAGGCAGCAAATTAAATCCCAGTGCTGGCCATAGACAGAATCTTGCACCTCTCAGCACTCTGTGCTGAAACTTTTATGGGGAATCAGACAGCTGCAGTTCCAACCCCTTCCTTTAGCTTAGATCTGCTAGTAACAGCCCCACTGAGACAAAGCCAGGCCCACAAATCTCCCCAGGGACCTACTGTGAACTACAGACCATAACCTCGAGCATCTCTGTTGCTAAGCATATGCCTGCCCGCCCCGCCAGCTGTTACAAAACATCTCATCAGAAAACTTGGATAAGTATATAACATATTTTGTTTAGTATTTTGAAAAGACACAGGCAATGCAGGAACGATTGAGTAAAAAAATTACCTGCTACCGCCTAAAGATTAGAATACAGTTAAGTGAAACAGGCTTCCTAGTAATAAGGACAATAGAAATCTAGAAATTATGCCCTAGTTGAAAGTACTGAGGACTATGAATAAAACTTAATTCAGAGCTTCTGTTCAGGACTAGACTATAAAAACTTTTCTTGAAGTAAATTCATGTAGCTACTTTTGAGGGATGTTTAATTCCTGACATTAATTTAGCTAATGCACCTATTTTCATTATATTTATCTTTGGATCTGAAGGAAATTCACTATTACAGTAAGCCTTAAAAAAGGGCAGAAAGAATCATGTCAGTATTTGTCATTATTTTTGATAGCTTATGATATATTCAGCACTCCAATCATTCTGCTCAGTACTATTATATTGATTGGTAAATGAATAGTTCAGTGAATATGCGGTTGGAAAATCTCATTTCTGAATTTGGTTTCTAAGCAATCATCTCTATCTGTTTTTTTGGCATGTCCCTCTGCAGTGGCCCAGGCACTGGACATATTCCAGTTGCAAAATGCTCTTCATTGACAGCTGTGCTGCTTTTTAGACAGCACTTTGTGGTTCCAGAATTTAATGTTCCCAACTGTGGCAGCTAAACAAAAGATGCTGCAGAGAACTGCAAATTCGTTCCAAGCTGGGCTAAACCCAACTGCAAAAGGCTACATCTCCAACATGTTTTAGTTGGATTCAAAAGGAGTCTCAGTCCTGTACTCCTCTGTCCTTGAGATTTGGGTCCAAATTCACTTACCTTTTCTCTTCCCAGCAGCTCTCATGCAGGCTACAGCTGCATTGTAATGAGGAGACAGGAAAAGGAAGCATGTGGGTAAGTCCTGAATATAGGATGGGCAGAGTTGAAGCTAGGAAAACTGCAGAAGACAGAGAGGAGTGAAGGCACATGGAAAGAAAACAAGGGAATAATCTACATAGTGTGTTCAGTAGACTGCAGAAGGAAAAAAAAAAGCAAACTTGTAATATGAACTCTGCTTAAAGCTCCTCACATAGCTAAATGCTCTTCCAAGAAGTGTTCTTGAAGTACACCCGGAGCTCACATGCCAGGATGGTTTCACCAGAGATCCCTTGCAACACCAAAAAATGAGAAGCAAGCTCAGGAGTCAGTGTGGGAACACGTCTGTCCCCTGTGCACCTGAGCATGGGCAGCCTCCCAGGCAGGCTCTGGTTGCATACTCCTTTCCTCTTCTCAGAAGAACACAAGTGCTGAAAAAGAAACTGTTTCTGAAGCAGTGGTAAGGAAATATCCGTGTCTTGGCACTGCACATCTGCAAAACCAACCAAAACACTGTGAGAGGCAATGGAGCAGGGCCATGCTACTTCTGTACTGGGCCTCTGACCCCATGCCAGGAGGGAGACAGATCTGGATATTTTTATGTCAACAGGCACTCACAAAGATCAATTTATCAATTTGATCTATAATGAAAGAGGTATCTAAGACAAAGGTAACATCAGTTTCTAGACATGAACAATCCACCTTCTTTAGCTCTGGAGAAAAAAACCCAAGCAGCTTGCTCAGAGTTTGCACCAGGAGTGCACAGGGCAAAGGTGCTGCCAAACATTCTGAAGTTTTAAAAGATGGGTAGATGCAGCACTTAAAGCTAGTCTAGTGCTGGGCTTGGACTTGATGTGTTAACAGTTGGATTCAATGATCTTAATGTATTTTCCAACCCAAACTATTCTGTGATTCTATGATGTTGGTGAAAAATGTCTTGGAAATGCCCATGCCATAAACCAGTTGCTTCCCAAGACCTAGTCTTGCTTAAGCAAGCCAAGGGCAGTTTTGCAATTCCTGTTAGCAAGGTCATTTGCCACTGGGACTTGTTCAGATAACGTCCTGTATTGAGGAAACCCTTTAGTAATTAAATTTGTGCATTTTTCTTCTCTTAGCACAGTCCTCATGCTCTTAAGCTCTCTAATTGATCTATTACTCAGAGATTTAATGCATAGTTCTCAAAGTCTAAGGAGATGTTATAAACAGCAGTAACTAAATAAATTTTGTTGCTATGATTTCCAAACAAAACTAAGAGGAGTTTCAGAAATGTAAGAGTTATGTTACAACCCTGACATAGAGAAAGTTGTGTATTTTTATTTCTGTGTGGTCACAGCTTCACGTGGCAGATTTCATAAGAGTTCGAGAAAACCATGTCCTTCAGTGCTCCCTCTACTCTCCTTTCCAGTGCTCCAGTTCAGAAAAAAACTGATTTTTTATGCTAGAAAAATGCAAAAATTGCCTCTAAACAATGGCATAATATGAAGACATTCAGACTGCCAAACTTCATTATACTAAAAACATTCATAGGCATGAAGAAAGTAAGATTTTTGTAAAACCTTGGTGCTGCATTTAGTCACAAGCAAGGAAATCCCTGTAAGGAACTGAAAATCCATTCTATATTTAGCATCAGCTTAATAGGATAATGTGGCTATGGTTTACTATTCTTCAGATTGATGGAGTTTTGCATTGTTTCACTGAAGAGGCCAGGCTTCTTTAAGAAGTCTGATCTTGTTACTTTTTCAAATAAGCTGTCTTAAGGTCAAGGGGAGCAACTTGCACTTTCTTCTTTGGGTAGTTCATTATCTTATGCAAGTCTAATGCTGCTCTGAGGAGGCTGACACAAAATTGTCAGCTTTCTGTGTTTTAAAAAGGTGCTCATACCATTCTGTAAGAAAAAGAGTTATTAAGTTCCAACCATCTATTACAGCCTCAGTATTTCCCAAGGAGTATCTTTTTCTGCCTAGTACAGTTCATGTTTACAATCCTACAAGACTCACATAACTGCTAAGTTTGGAAAAGATCTCTAAGACCATTGAGTCCAACCATTAACCCAGCACTGCCTTGTTCACCATATCCCCCAGTGCCACATCTACATCTTTTAAATACCTCCAGGGATGGTGATTCCACCACTTCCCTGGAAGCCAGTTCCAATTCCAACTCAAAATAGTACTCTCTGACTTGCTCTAGTATCTTACCTCAAAATCCCATTTGAGGAGAAAACTGAGAGCTTCCTGTGATAACAAAATGCAGCAATGCTCTAACCAGACACAGAACATAAAAGAAACACATCCTAAAAGTTTCAGAATAGCCTAGCTGTGCCCCGGGTTTAAACTGATCTCCGGTCTTCCACCTGCGAATAATACAGGAGATGTTAAACGCAATGCATAACATTTTTGTGCCAAATTTTCAAAAAGTGTCCACCTCCAACTTCTTTTTTTTTAAATATGCTAGAATATTGCCATCTGTGAAAGTGAAGCTGTGAAGGCATGAATCTGAAATCTGTCAGCTGTTCATCAACATGCTTGTAACAAAAAAATGCAAGTGACAGAAGGCTGGGTTTCGGGCAGGAGGCTGCAGAGGGTGGGGGAAGCATGCATATTTTGCCAGAAGGCAATGAGAAGCTGCACCTAGACCAAACTGGGGATGCTTCTGCAGCCTGTGCTGCAGAGCCAGGAGCTCTGCACCACTCACGCCTGGCTGGAGAGCATCCCAGCCTTCCCATGGAGACAGCACGTGACAGATGCCTGTCTCTGGGGCTGGAAGTCAGACACCTCTGCAATTTCAACATGTCCCAGGGATATTCACTAAAGCAGGAGAGAAATGCTCATAATGGCACACCAGCTAGGTACCCAACACCCAGCACTAACAGCTCAGTACTTGCTCCTGAGACAACTCTTGATTTTTAAAACTCACCGTTTTTAAAATAACTTGTCTCTTGGGAAAATAAATAAATAAAAATTATCTCCAAGGGGAGACCAATGTATTATAAAAAAATTAATATTTCTGATAACTTTGACCTGATAGAAACCTTTCTGCTTTTTTGTAATTTTTTCTCACTCAGTTACTATTCAAAAGCTCTATTATGGAATCATTCAAGGCATTGCTTGTAATACAGCATATTAATAAATTAATTTTCTCTTTCTAATAGCAGTTTTCCATTTCAATTTCCTTTATCTGACTTCTGCATGATTTTTTCAAATGATAAAGTGCTCTCTTTCATATCGTTAATTCATTCATGACTTTTAAAATTCATATTTCACATTAACTATGCTGGCAAGTTTGCTCATGTCAGATTAATCCCTTCCCCCTATAGTTTTCAGTTACCATTCTGAACAGATTCTTAAATTTCTTTCTCTTTTAGCAGCTTTAATTTAATCCGGACCTTTTGTAAGAGAACTATTACGAACAGTAATTTTTTCACACATGATAAAGCCCCTTGATTATACAAGATTATATTAATTATCATTAGCTGCCTGCTTCTTAGCAATTCTGGCACCAGTTTGCAGTACACACCTATAAAACCTCATAATGCAGCACCTCAAAATTTGCTGGAACAACCTTTTCTCAGTGCTGAATGAGGCCTCATAAGAACAATAACTGCCTTCAAAGTCCAAACATCCCATAATCTGCTCATCTCCACAATATGTCACAGCTTTTGATCTCTGCAAAAACCCTGCTGTTGCAATAGTTTATCTTTCAAAAGGATGCTCATTTTAAATGTCTTGACTTTACAATTTTAAAAGGCAAGTGAGTAACAGCTTCTCCTAAATTGTCTTAGCAGATCCATTGCTTGTAAATTCACTGCTTGTTTTCTAGTTTTGACTTTTAGCCCTTAAGCAATAATTATATAAGGATTAAATAAGTCAAGACCAGAGATGGCCACAACCACCCTTTGGTGGGTATTTGATCCCCAGAATACCCATACAGCCTCTTCCTGCTTGCACCAAAAGTCCTTTCTCCAGTTGCTTCTGATCATTGCATCTACTTTCCATTAAAAAATGGACAAAAGAGGAAGTGAATGAGAACACGCAGCCCAATCTTTACATTGTACCTGAGACACAGGAACCGCAGCACCCTGAAGAGGGAAGTTTGGGTTCAAAGCCTTCCTCAGCCAGAGAAAGTTAAACCTTGGTGTCCCACCTCTCACAAAAATGCCCTTTCACTCCTTCCTGGGCTCAAAAACAGGTGAGGAACAGGAGGGGACTGGTGGTTAAGCCAACCTTTCCTCTTAGAATAGTCAGAGTTGGGTTGTAGTTTCAAGACACATGAATAGTTACCAGACTCACCATCAGCTTGTCATCCAGGTGTGTTTTAACAGAAAGCATTTAAACATGAGCTTGGTTCTCTAGCAGAAAAATAATACTGCGTCCAGAGTATTCTGGACTCAAAGTCCTGTGTCAGTGGAGATCCATCCAGGCTCCTTACCATCCAGAGACAGCAGATGTCAGACACCATCTTGCACCATCTGGCCATCAGTGTTTTCTAAAATCTTGACCAACAAAATGCACCCCCTTGTCTGCATCCCATCTGGGGATCATCGCTGTCCCTGTGTAGCACTGAGGAAAACCAGACACCTCTCCCTAGGAGCCTGGGGCAGACATCACCCGGGGTGGCTGCAGCTGGCTCTGAGCCTTTCACTGGCTGACCAATACACCTCTTCTTCCCTTGGGTACTGCTCACAATCACAGTACAGGCAACTTTCAACCCTTGGGCAAACTCAGCACAGTGAGCTTTCCTGACATAGCACTATAACATATTTTCTAAAATTGAACACCTGTTTTCCGATCCTGTTTTCTGGAATCTTTCTTACATTACAGCACATATGCCAAAATAGTGCATTACAGCCTCTCAGGTCACAGGTAAAGCTGTAGTAGCTACCTTGCCCCTCTCAGACACTCTGCCTGTGTGTTTGGGGGTTTCTCGTTGCTCCAAACAGCGTATATAAGAAGTTTTAAGCAACCATTTATCACCTCCTTTTTAGGCTGACTTCACACCAGGATGCAATAAAACTCCCATCAGACTTAAAACACCCAGCCTGACCAAAGCTTCCCCATGAGGCATAGGGTCATTAACAAGCTGATAGCTTTTCAATTGTTCCAGAAGCCAGCTCATGCTAGTTTTTGTAGTAGCTCCTCACACATTCCAGGAGGCTGGTTTGAGAACTGGGATGGCCGGTAGCAGGCCGGGGACTGATACAGCTAAAGAAAGCTCATGAGCCAGTTCAGAAGATATGTTCCAAGTTCCTCCCCAGGTCTTTTGCCTTTTATTCTCCAATTCAGGTATTACATTTCCACTGGTTTCTACCAGGATTGTGCATGCACCTTGACATGTTCACAGAAGTTCCACAATACAGAGTTTCACAACTGGGACAAGTCCCTACAATCGGGACACCAGGGTGACAAAACAGATTCTGGAGAATTTCCCACTGAATAGGATGGAGAGAACATAATTACCACATCGTAGCATTACAATGTCTCATAAACATAGAATTGACTAGATCCATTTACCACAAAAATCACAGAAAATAACTTATCAAAGAATATATATTTTATGTAAAATATACATTTGTAGAATATAATTTTAATACAACTTTTATACTTATTGATGTTGGGTTTGCAACACTTTTAATTTAAAAAAAAAAAAAAAAACACAAAATAGTCTTGCTGCCAGAATTTTATTTCTGATAATACTTATATTTGAGTTTGAGGTAACAATGAAAGAAGGCTGTGTGCTGTGAACAAAGTCAGTGATGTTTGTCTGTAGTCACATTTTTGTTATCAAAGTGAAAAGTAAACTTAGGACTTGGCATGTACACTAGAATTCATAACAATTTAGGTCATGGCAAACTGAGAAAGCAAGGACTTATGCAAACTTACTCCGTTCAAATTTGTGACTTTTGCAATATATGCCATTAGTATGACAGAAGTCAAGACAGATGTAGTTTACATCACTATCATAATTAAGCGTGTGTTGTATGATCCACAGCACAACTTACTGCAGGAACCAGGAATAACAAACACAGGGGTGTGGGTCTTTGCATGGAGCCTTAGCAATGATGACATGAATTCAGCTTTCTTTGATACAGATAAAAACTGATATTCCATGCACACATATTTTATTTACACTGACTCATCAACAGTGACTAGTCACCCCTTCCTCTGGCAGCAGTAACTACGAGCGGTCTTTCATCTTCTTTAACAAGCTCGACTTCGCACGCAAAGTCTCAGTGACCTCCTCAAGGTGTGAGTTGTTTATCAGGGCCCATTCAGCAGCAGCAGTCTCTTTCCAGTATAGTCCTTGGTATGGCTAAATTCCATTGTCCCTTTTTCAGCAGTCAAAAATCCATGATAAATTCTGTACAACACTGTAGTTAATATAACAGCAGCACCAGATATTATATTAATTCATTTGCTAAAAGCTGTTTGCAATTATCTCTCTATTGACAATATTTTACCAAAAGTAAATCAATGTACATCTCTAAATATCAGAAATGTATACTTTGATAAATACATTATTGTACAAGAATTCTGACATGCAGGTCATGCTATCGGGCTAGGCTATATACAGAAGAACATCTTACATGGTCAACAATAAATTGAATTTCTTTTCCTAACAAAAAATAAAACATAACAATCAGGAATTATTCAACAATTTCAAGGTTCACTTAAGATTTCAGTCATTATGGTCTTCCCCGTGTAGTTCTAAAACTCTACAGTTTAAGGGTAATTTTTTCTCACCAGCCCAGAACCTCAAATTTGCCATTGCATTTGTCCTGTTGCATAAACAGAGGTTAATATTGAATGAAAAAGCCACTAGAGGAGACACACTTTCAAAATTGTAACGAGTGCTGGTTGCTAGGAGGAAGATTGATGCAATAGGCAACCGGTCAGTGCTGAAAGCCGCCCGAAAAATCTTAGGAGTGCACACAAGTTAGTCTAGATGATACTAACTGCACTTGAAAAATATAGATATTTCTCTCTATACACAGATGTATAGTCCATATGCAAAAAGAGAAAAGAAGAAAAAGTGTTCTTAGTTCAACTTAAAAGAGGGGGGCATTTTAGCAGTATCTCTGTGCTTTATGGAGACAGATGGAGAATACAAGGAGACAGGTTGCAAAACAGACAGACAAACAACATATAGGACAAAGCACCTCAAAAAACATTGACTGAAGAAATTTTTGAAGCCCATGAGCCAGAGGTATAAGGCTGGTCAAAAACCCAACTTGAGAACGACTACCCTCTCACAACGGTACAAAAAAGCCCCCAGTAATTATTTCAACTTTACTTGGTACTCGGCTTCTGAAAATGTTGAAGAACCCTGGAGTAGAGAAATTACTACAGTACCAAGCAGCACTTGCTAGCTTAAAATTGCAAGTCTGGATGGCGTTTACCTTTCTTGCATGTTTTGTGCCTTCCCCAAGCCATTAAGAAAGAGATCTGGCTTCTGCTTGCGTGTAACCAGTAATGACAACCTCTTTGCAGTTATCTGTGTGCAAACAACCGGAGACATTCAGAACTCTGATACAGCAATCCAGTACCGAAATAAGTTAATCACAAAATAAAGTCGTTTATAAACAAGTAGATAGTCAAAAAAATAAAGGAAAAAGTTAAACAAAGAAAAACAATCCCACATGCAGACCAGTTTATCAGTGCTTTCATTTCAGCAGGATGGTAACAATGTGAGAACACACATCCAGAGCCCTCTGTGGTCTCCGCAGTCGGCAACACTGCTTGTCAGGTGATGGAGACAGGATGGTCCATGCAAATGAGCAGACCCTTCAGAGCAGACATCTTCAGAATGGATTAGAGTCACAAGAAATGGAAGTTCAATGGAGTGACTGATAATTACTTGGAAGCACATTATTTTAAGTAAATCTCCCTGAAAATATGCTTATTTTTTAAATATACTGGACAACAGCATCCACTAACTGTCCTTTTATTGCCACAGGAAAGTAGGACAATATAGTAGATAAAAGGAGTAATGCTACCTTAAGCAATCTTTAAAAGCCAAGACAAAAATCTTCAGCTACCCAAGTGGCTTTTCTTACTACTGACAGTTGGATCATGCAGGAGTTAGACCGTATTTGTGGAGCCTATGCTTAATGCTACATTTATTTCCAGTATGTGGTAAACAGTATTTGATTTAATACTATGTAGCCGATTGATGCCATCTGGTTTACAAGATGGAAGGGATGGGAGACCGAGAGCGCCTTAGAGGACAAGGTGAGCTGTAGGGTGATGTTACTGGAGACAGTCGCAGAGCATTGCCTGTCAAGCCAGCTATGTTGTTTAAGCTTCGAGATTTTTCGTAGCCTTGTATGAGAAAATGCACAGACATCAGTTGAATTCAGCCAAAAAATAGACAAAGACAAACAGTACAATGTAATGTAGTCCAAGGAGCTATCAGAGACTCAGAGGGGATCTGCCTGCAAAAGAACTCAGCGCTGAGACACATTACTACCAAAAAGATATTAATAAATAAAATTATTTACAAAGTAATGCATCTGTTTTTCCCCCAAAAATTAAACAGACCACCACACAAGAGGTCTGACCTGCTCTTCCACATCCCATCTTGCACTTAGTATCACTCCGTGGGCTTCAGCAGGGTTGCACAGAGTGCAAGATAAAGGATCCCACCAGGGTGATTAAGCTATCTGGCTAAGCATAACAAAAAATCTGTTATAACAGACTACAGAAACTGTTAGAATTATATAACCTCTGCTAAATTCAATTCCCAATAAAGGACTATTTTTTCTTTAAAATAAATAAACCAGAAACCAGATAAATTTTATACTGTATGTGTAAATCAATTTTGCAGAGGACTGAATGATAGTATAAGAAGCTTCATCTTCAGAAATATTAACCCTTAGACTTTGGTTCTAATTTTAAAATCTAGTAAAACAGTAGATTTTGACATATTTGTAAATGCCTCCTGAATGGCAAACTTAAAACATAGAATTTGTGCTTCTTTTTCAGATGATTTGAACAAAATCAATGGTATTAATCCATATAAGCAAGTCGTAAATAATTAATCATTAAATGAGGCAACCACATGATTCACAATTTGAAGGGAACATTGCACTTACAGACATTTCTGTTCACATGCACTGTGAGCTCTAGCTACCTACTTTTTGCTACTGTGGATCGTTTTCACCTTGTAGAGGTTGTGCTGTAAAACAACTAAAAAACATTGCAATTCACTGCATCGCTATCTACATATTCAAGTATTTTCAGCAGCTCCTGAACAAACCCATTTGTTAAGAAAAGGATCTGCTTGTCGGTCGGAAGAGAGATATCAGCAAGGAAATACAGCAAAGATTAAGCTGGGCAAGACCTTGCTCCTCAAGTACGTGGATACATGCTTCATCGCAAATATGAGAAGTCTCACCAATTTTTTGCTGGCATTACTTATTTCCTAGAAGACAAGTATGCATTTAAGCATTTGTCAGGTTAAGGTGTTCAGGTCTAAATTGCTTACAGAGAAATAATGAGACTTTTCCCACAGGAACTCTAAAATACCAATGACAATAAAGCTAAACAACACGTGGAATGTCAACAAACTTTTCTTTTTTTTGTTTGAAAGGGTTACTGGCTCAAATTCCAGATCTCTAGGTAACAGACAGTTAACAGCATCTTTAGGAAAAATTATATCTTAGGCTCTCCCCTTATGACAATTAACACGTTTCTTACCTATTGTGACCTGCATACTGTAAAACTATACTTAGAGCAAATGTAAAGCCTCATGTCTGCTAAAACATTGTGCAATGTTCTCTCCAGATGGCAAGGGCAGGCTAGACTGTGATACTACACAGAATTCTGAAACATTTCTGAAACAGCCTCCAGTTTCTGAGTTTCTATCAGTATTTACATAGATTAGAAAGAATTATGTTTAAAAAGGGAATTGAAGGGAAGCACAATGCCAGTGTATATATTTAAACTCCCTGTAAACATAAAGCTTATTAAAAAAGAAATCAAAATAATCAGGTAGATTTTTTACATAGAAACTAGGAAAGTAGTCTTTAAGATTATTTTCTTGCTACTCTTCCAACAGTAAAAGGAAAGAACTGATAGAGGAAGATGATAAAGATTACAAATAAAATAGAAGCCCCTAAAAAATGAAAACTAGATACACAAGATGAATAGTGAGAAATGCATGATCCAAAATCAGTACTTTTCAGGTATTTCAGTGGATCAGCTCTGAATCAGTATCATCTTAGAGATGGAGATAAGGTGTTAATGGAAAAAAGCTCAGAATAAATTATAATTGAACACAACCAAGAATCAACTAAGGAACAAACCAAATGAGAGGAATGTACCAAAAGAAAGAAAGAAAGGAAAAATTAAAATGTAAAAATAGTAGACTTGATGTGTGAATAAATTCAATCATTCAAACCCATTTGCATATTAGTTGAAGATATTTTGTGCTTATGGGCAAACTTCCCTACTCTGTATAAAATACGCTCCAAAGCCACTGGCTAAAACATTTCAGCCTCAACTAAGATTATAGTCAGAGCCAGACAAAGAGGACATTTCTCATCAAAAAATGCCCATTCTGAACTCAAGACCCAGTTTTCTAGTAAAAACTATAAAAAACATTTTCTTTTAAATCTAGATTTACAAATTAAAATCTTACAGGATAAAATATGTTTTACTGTTATATAAATATATCTTTAGTAGATGACGGGTAACTTTTTTTATTATTTCTGATCTGCTCTAGTCATGGTTACTGCCATAACTTGCTGAGTGAACTCAAAAACCTGATCTTGTAAGACACCATGGCAATCTACCTTATTCAGGTGTTCTTGACCTCCACAAAGACTCTTACCATTAGAGATATTTTAAATAACCCTAGTTGTTGAGAAGACAGTGTGAAATATATGCTCAGGGAAAAATATAGTAAATCTGTGCAAAAACATGCTTGCAATCGGTTTTCATTTGAGCTAAACATTAAATATATGTGTGTAAAATGCCCAAGCATAGAGAGAGTCATACTCTTTGCAAATAACATACACATGGAATTGGTTGCATATCTGCCTTCACATGTTTAACCTACTGAGGTCGTGCTTTGAAGTGTAAATATGTATTTGCAGAACAATTCAAGAGAATTCCTTTAGAGTATATGGCTGGCTGGAACAGCTATGTTTGCTGTACAACAAGCAGGTTAAAAAAAATAAAAAGAAAATTTCAGGCAAAAATGTTTGTCCAGTGCCACATTGCTACTTCAAATGGACTCTGAAGTGAACAACTACATATCAGCACTCAGGAATGTGAAATTTGTCGGAGTGATTCAATGTCAGAAGAAAAATTTGCCAATAAACAAAAGCAATTCCTATCTAAGGAAATGGGAAAACTATCCTGGCATTGCTGATCTTAGGGCTATGTCCTGATGTTAGGTTTGCAGCCACAGCCAGATGTGGCCTGCTGGGGTAGAAACAATCAGTCATGTGGGAGATACAAGCAAGAAATGATTTTGCAGACTCCACCTGGGGGCATCCATCCTACTGAGCAGTGAGCAATCAGACTCGAAGGGGCTAAATAACTAGAAAGGCATTTTTAGCACCTTGCAAGGTCAAGCATTGTTTTACTACCTAGTTGATTATGGTTGGGGTAGACAGTCATCTTTTAGTATCAGTGGTGTTCTGCCGAGAAAAAAAAAACATTTTTTGGCATTATAAGCTCAAACTTTTACTAGAGAGAAATCTAAATAGCATCTCAGAATACGCTTTTTTTATGTTCAGAACAAAAAATGTGGCTTACTTCTGACATTTCAACCTTTAAAGTGTATTCAGCTGTAAATTTTATTAAGTTATTAAGAGCAGACCAAAATTATAATATGATTAATTTGTCTTTTAGAATGAAAAATTGTATTAAATGATGGGTGGTTGAATGAGCAAGGTCTGAACTGCAGGCTTTTCCATTAGAGATTACAGAAAAATGAAGACACAAGTGAAATGAGGGTCCAACATCAAGCACATTTTTTGAAGACTAAAGGAGATGAGTGTTTCTAAAAGGAAAAGAATGACTAGGAGTAAAGAAAAAAGATACATTGTGAGTACAGTCTTTCCTCTTAGAGCATTGTGCACATCATTACTCTAAGATTGTTTTTCACAAGCACATTGCTGAGTAACCTTTTACGATCTAATGAAAGAAGTCCATACCTTTCCTGATCCCTCCATCAGTAGCACACGTGTAATCACCTGTTGTCAGTAGGAAACATGTTCCCCCTCTTCTGTTTTTGTCTCTGGTACTAGAACGTCTGATGGGAGGGAGCCTTTCACCAGGTGAGAGTGGCTGCTCACTTCCTGCACTGTCTTCACCTGATAACACTGGTTAAAGCACCATGCCCATTTACAGACAATAATGAATGAGGAAATGAGACATCACAAAGAGCTTACGCTGAATGCCAGATATTCCCATCACTCAAAAAGTAGTTACAAAGTAAATCATTAGAAGAAAACAAGATTGCAATTCATCATTAATCAGTACAAAATGGCAAAAGGTATACGTTTCGTTCAAGAACAAATGATCTTTCAACTTTCCTGTTCTTCTTCTAAAATTTATATAAGATTAGATTAAACTAACATGAACTAAGGAATAGTCAAACCAAGGCTCGGTTAGTCACCTACTCTGGACTGTAACTTGTCAGAATACAGTCAGCCTTGGATATTTCAAGCACTTATTTACTATTTTGACTATCATTTTTGCTGAACAGGAGGTCATGTTGGGCATTTTTGTTTAGAATATACTGTTTAACGTTTTAAAGACAAGCCCTCACCCAGAAGGGCTATATTTTCAACACTTGGCACTATACACTGTTTAATAACACACTTAGCTTTCATTTCCATATTTATTACACTTGCACTGCTTGTCATCGTAAGTACCCAACATTAAATGCTGTCTTTGGTCTCTGTACTTTATTTTTTCAAATGGCAAAACTTGTACCTCTCCTGATTTGTCACTCCCAAAGGACTCTCTTTTAAAATTATCTACTATTTCAAATTCAGGCCACACTCCAAGAAAAAAATCTCTTCTCAGTACAGCACATAACTTCAGCTTTACCTTTGCATTTAAACCTGAGCATGTTTTTTTCTGAACTGAGAATTCAAAGGGCAGAATTCAGCCTTGAAGTTTTGCACATAATTCATAGTGACTCTAATAACATTCTCTACCAGAAATAAAGCTACAGTGCATGATGCGAGCAGTGGCTCCACTGAAAAGAAAGATAACACTTTAAAATGGCTCCTTCTTGCATGTCTGCTTTCTCCCTAACTTTAAGGATTATAACCTCTTGTAAATAAAGCTGTAGACACAAAAAAAGTGCCTCTTAGTGAGAGACAGAGTGATAACACTGAGCCTTCTCCATTCAGAATACCGTTAGTAGGACCTGATGGTACGAAAAAGCTGTTATCATTAACACTTTAAAGATGTTATTTCAAAGTGGGTATCAGTCAAAGCACTGAAAAACTAACTATATTTTACTGTCAGAGTATTTTCAAGCATTTCCATCTTCTTCAATATATTTAGGATGTTCAAAGAGATGTGTTAACTTTGTGAACAGTAACTCGGAGAGTGAAACCGAGCTTCTTTGAACATAAATGCTATTCTGTAACAGAGCAACAGAAAAAAAAAGAATCTTGTTCAGAGACTGATTTTCCACACTCTTCTTTTTAAAAACTAAATTTCAGTTACTGAATTACACCAGTCATGAGTGGTTTTGCTCTTATTATTCTTTAGCAGCTTTACAACAGGAGTCTAGTGACCGGTATTGAGCTTTATAAACAGATTGTGTTTGGCTGAAGAATAAATATGCTTAAGAAACAAACAAACAAAAAAATTGTTGCTGCTAAACTATTTAATTATACTGAGAGGTAAAATTTACTCTTCAATTGCAACAGATTTGGAATATAGAGCAGTGGCTTGGAGGGACTGAGGCTGTCATTTGATATGCAATTTCACTGAGTAAAGAACAAAATACTCCTTATTCATCATATGGAACTCTAACAAATAAGGTAATAGAAACCACAAAAATCAACTCTAATAGCAATGATAGTGCTAAGGCCTGTCATTTTCTTTTTTCTTGATAAAATTTACATCAGCTATGCTAGTATAATTTAATGAATAGTAAATATCATGCAATGTCTCATCTAACACAGATGAAGGAGGTTCTTTTAGCCAGGGAAGCAGAATGCCAAATGGAAAGAAAACTAGAAAGAAAATTTCTTCCTATTTCCTTTGAGTGCTGGGCTTTGGATGTAAAGCACCTGCTCCTTTTAAATGACTGCTTCTTTGTAGGATCTTGCTTAACAGGCCACGATGTGGCACAGGCAAAGCTGACACAAGAGACAGACACTGAGGCAAAACACCATGGAGTCCAACAGGGTGGGACACGGTGGCTGCTCAAATAGTCACAGTCATGCAGAAAAACAAGAAACATCCATACAACGCAACAAACAACAGGCAAAAGAAAAGGTTGATATCATCAGCAGGAAAGCATTCTCAACAGAGCAAGCAAAACTGTATAGACCAGCTACATAGAGGTTTGGGAACATCACTATACCTATTTTGTCCTCTATGAGACTGACACACGCAAATGTTGGAGGGGAGAAGGGTGGGAGCTACATCTTCTCCTGGCAGAAAGACTGGCTGCTTTCTGACCCCTACCAAACATACTGGTCTATAAAGTGTTTTCAGAGGACATGCATTTCCATTGGGGTCCTACCTGATGATCTGTTGTGTTCCATCAGCTGGTTGTCCTTGCCCAGGCAGATGTCACCCTGTGTGCTATTGCAGGCCATGTTCAAGTCTGTCTTGCAGAAGGTGGGTGAGCTGGCTTGAGGAGCAGGAGGGATGTGCTTCTTTCGCTTCCTTGGCAGTTTCTGCTTTGCCATGGCCAGGGAGTAGTACATCCCAAAATTGTTAACTATCACAGGCACGGGCATGGCTATGGTGAGCACTCCCGCCAGTGCACACAGGGCTCCCACCAGCATGCCTGACCAAGTCCGTGGATACATATCCCCATAGCCCAGGGTGGTCATGGTGACTACAGCCCACCAGAAGCCGATAGGGATATTTTTGAACTGTGTGTGTTCGCTCGCTGACGGGTCATTAGGCTGGGCTCCCACCCGCTCTGCGTAGTAGATCATAGTGGCAAATATCAAAACCCCGAGTGCCAGGAATATTATCAGCAGCAGAAATTCATTGGTGCTGGCTCGCAGAGTGTGACCCAGCACCCTGAGGCCCACGAAGTGCCGAGTGAGCTTGAAAATCCGGAGGATCCTGACGAACCTTACCACCCTGAGGAAACCAAGCACGTCCTTAGCAGCTTTGGAGGAGAGCCCACTCAGGCCCACTTCTAGGTAAAA
Organism: Vireo altiloquus; assembly: GCA_013396875.1. Classification (NCBI taxonomy): domain Eukaryota; kingdom Metazoa; phylum Chordata; class Aves; order Passeriformes; family Vireonidae; genus Vireo; species Vireo altiloquus. The sequence goes on along the minus strand of VZRF01010678.1, from coordinate 2,922,808 downwards.
GGGAAGGATGGCCACAAAGTCAATGATATTCAAGAGGTTTTTGATGAATTCAAGTTTGTTGGGAGAAAAAATAACGCGTACTAAAAATTCAAATGTAAACCATACCACGCAGACTCCTTCCACATATGTCAGTGCAGGATCTGTCTCAATCTCATATTGTAGCACAGCTTCTGTCCCGTTGATGACCTGCTCAGTTTTGTTTATAATAGTATTGAAAGCCTCGTGTGTTTCCAGGCAGAAGGTTGTGATTGAAACTAAGATGAAGAATAAAGAGGCAAAAGCGATGAACTGAAACACAAAGAGATAAAAGAGACATCAGAACCACACAGCTCTTCACATTAATACTAATCAGGTTGATGTTTATAGTAAAACTTTTACTCATTGATCCCCAAGCAGCTGACAAATTCATACGCATAAAAATTTCCATCTACGCCAGAGGAGAGCAGCAGACAGCTCTCACACACAGGCCAGGAGTCCCGGCGCAGCAAAAGTCTTGGCAATGGACACCATGACAGAATGCATCTCCTTAGGAAAGCAGCAACAAATTCTTTAATCTTTGCTAAATTGTCTGAATTTGATTCTATTGTCAAGGTTCCTTGCAAACAGTCCCTGTACACACCAACCACAGCAATATTTAAAGATGTTCACCTCTCACACAGTAGAAAATGTGGGCTGGCCCTAACGGTCTTGAGATTATGGCTCAGAATTCACACCTGTCTTGAAGGGCATCTCAGAGGTATCTAGGAGAAGACCCAAACTGAGTTTCCTTTGGATTTACAATGATTCACAAATACAGGACATTTACTGATAGCAAATGCCTTCTGCGCTACAGGTAGAGTTGGTTGCATAGCCTATTATGTTTGTAGTCATCCATCACTGATTCTCTCGAGCAGCACTAAAAGCAAACCTTGCAGAACCTCACACACTGTGGTGGCAGAGCTTTGCCACAGTCTTAGGATCCACAATCCTGCTAACCAAGTTACAAATCCAGGACAATCTGAACAAAAAGGGAAATACAAATTCAGTTCTAGTAGAGGCACATGAACTGATAAAATACAGGTAAATAACCTGGAAACAGCCATCACAGAGAATTGTTTAGGACTTAAAAAACATATGCTGCCTGATCTTCAACTCAGCCATCACAGTCAAGCATTGAATAATAGAGAACATCCAGGACAGGTTCTCAAAAAATAACACTGAGCCAAACAGCTAGAGTAGGAGATAGATTTTCTTAAACTGACTGAAAAGGTGTTTTGAGGTCAGTTGTTCCTTTGCTACAATGGTTAACTTCTTTTCAATGACATTACTACCATTTTAGCTAGCACTCAAACAGCACTGGTGTGGTACACAAATAAAAATATTTTTTATTTTGAATTTGCATCTTAATAGATATTTTATAGCCAATATTATCCCAGGGAAAAAAAAGCCTTCTGGAAACATGAAGATTTTTGAAAGTGTTAGGGGCCCAAAGAGGCAAAAAGATGCCTAAACAGGTTTTCAAAAATATCAAATACCTGTATTTTACCACACTGAAATCTTGAACATCATTGGAAAACTAGTTGCAAGGCAGACAAAAAAACAGCCATAAGGAGGAATGCCTCTGTTCTGCCACTTTAATACAGGATACAACATTGTGGGAAAACTGATTTTGTGTACTTCGGATATCAATGACTGAATTTAATATTAGCATTCAGATTTAGTGTTCTGTGCCACAGGAACTCGTTTGGGTTCATAAAGCACTGAATTCTTGCATTTTTCTAGCACAGAACATTGGTTAGACAACAAAATATTGTCTCTACAACATGTAGAGAGAATTCCTTTTATTCTGGAAGCAAGCTTACAGTTTCAATGCAGGCCTGGCAAATTTATTACATTCAGACTCACAATGAAAAATCCCATATAACCACCTATATCAGATATTAGCAGTTTATTTATGGCTTCCTTTCCTCAGTCAAGGAAAAAAAAGTTACTACACCATGCCCTACCATTGCAAACACTCTGAATCTGTTACCTTTCAAAAAGGACTGACTCAGAGACTGAACTGAACACTTATCATCCAGTCTGGACTTCTAGCCACAAGATAAGCAAACAAACTTACATTGTCTGATTTTTGCAGAACAGGCTTTTCTGCCTTTGCCTCAGCTACAAAACTGCTGCATGTTCATAGCTCACAGCACCTGACATCGACATACAAAAAAGAGCCTTAGTCTTGTGTGAGACAACTAGAGCCAGCAAATACAACCAGATTTATATAACCTAAGTGAATTAATCCCAGCAGACCTTTGCAAAACCTCTCCATGAGATGAATAGAGAGTTTATCAGACTCTAAGCAACTGATGAGCTAAGAATGGCCCTTGGGTGTCTGCTAGAGCGTCCTCCAGAATCCTTCTACACAGTCAAGGATAAAAAGCAAACAAAGCTTTGGAGGATGGGAATCACTGAAGCTAAGTCAGCACTGTAGTTTGCCATTTGAGAGGAAACTTCTCACAGATAAAATATTGGGCAACCTCTTCAACAGCAACACTTTGTGATTTCAGACAACTGTGAATTTTGGTTTTTTGTCTGAAAAGAAAAGGAAACTACATTAAGCCTAACCAAAGTAAAATTAACCAATGACTATATAATTTACCAATAACTCAGATATAATAAGACTTAACTCTGCATTCAACAATGCAGTGAATCTAACAGTATGTAAATAATTACCAATGTTTTCTGGACTGTATTTCAGAAAGAGAGTCCATTAAGATTCAGAACCTCTTTAAAAAAAGCCAAATACCAAGAGATTAACTACAGGTAGAACTGCCTGACAAGCTATTTATTACTGTTTTGCTTAACACTGACACTGCATTGACATTGCACTTGGCACTTGGCAAGGCAGATTGAAATTTTCAGCTTTGCACCTACAGTCAGTGTTTTATTATCTCTAAAGGAAAAAGACATTCAGTCACGTCCAAAATCTGCTACCTTACTCCATTATCCTAAAGACAGTCATCTTCCAGAGGTTAGAACAAAACCAAGAAAACACTATCAATCTGGTGACAGATTTCTTGATAAGCTCACAATAACCACTCACGGGAATGTAAAACAACAAGATGCACACATTTTACCATGCATATGCATAGCATCACTGATTTTGAGCAAAGAAATACATTCCTTTTGTCTCTCATTGCATTTGGTTTTAAACTGCCAGCTCCTTGGATCAGGACAGAGCTTGCATAGAACCTAGCAAGACGAAGCCTCACACACAAGAGACCTACACTGTTACTGCAATAATCAGATGGGTCAGAGAATGTCCAAGAAGCAAATGCAAAGTTCAATGCAAGAGGGAACATTTTATCAGTCAAACAAAAAATGCCTAGGGATTAATTTTACATTAACAAAAATGCTTCCTTAGTATTATGTTATGTAATACCAGGCAATGCACTGAAAAGTCTCTAGCACGTTTTTCATACACGTCTGTAATGACAGAAATTAAATGAAGTCGTGCTACCCTCACTTGATGCTTTCCTTCTCCTTCATCCTAATTCCAGCTTCTCTAAAGTAATTTGCCTCTAAAAATATATCCATTTTTGTTCGTGTGGGCAAGCAGCACATTTCAGACACAGTACAGATTTGAACTCAGATTCTCTGGTGGACATGACCAAGAGAGTTCTACTCTTCAGTCTTGCAATAGTTCCTCGGCCCACAATAACTAGGGTAGCATACACAGCTTTTTGTTTGTTTCCTTTTTTCTTTTATGAAGAACAAAAATCTAAAAGGAGTTAGCCTGATCATTATTTCAGAAAGGTTACAGCAAGAGACAATTTTCTGTTTGAATCATTAGCAACCTTTCACTGTGAGAAGTTCTGAAAACTTTGGTTTTGACTAGTTGCAAGACAAGTTCAAGTCTTGGTATAGAGAAAACAGCTTATTCACTCCCTTTTTTAAATCAAAGATTGCAGTCCAAACACATTTTTTAATGTCTTCAAAAAAAGCTGAACAGAAATTTTCAAAAAATATCCAAGTAATCACAATTCTTTTCTCATTTCTTCAAAATGTTCTTTTTTTTTAATAACTGCTCCTTGTTTGTTTCAATGGATGTGATAAAATTAACTTTCTTCATTTAGGTTTTCTTTTTTCCTCCTGAGGGAACCATTTTTCTAAGTGGCAGAATAGTTGTAGACACACTATGGGGCTACCGTTTTCAAAACTGAAATTAATACAAATTGAATTAATAAAAAGTTCAGTCCATTTTTGCCAGAAGAGAGCAGTTATAAGTTACAAAAATGTTCAGTTTGTAATACACAGCATGCAGAATATTCCTCATTAAGCAGCTAAAGCTCTCAGTAGGTTGCTGATTCCCTCTGCTCACAGTTTGAAGGCAGTGTGCACCCAATTTTGTTCTTGTGTTTCAGCATCACACATTCAGACAGCAGAGGTTCCATCTCCCAGCTCGTCTGGTTGATGGGATCACCAGCCAAGCTCTGTTGCTAAGTTCTACTAATGTTCACAGTAAGTGGATTAATCATTTATAATTTGATTTTCCATGAAGCCCACAAATCTAAAGTGTGTGTGAGATACTTAAAGATAACTTTCTGGAAGTAGAAAACTTTATGTTATTTTGAATCCAGTGTCTCATGGGAGACTGAGTAGCTCAGAGTTTAAAGCAATTTCAAAATTGACAACCAATTCCAGAACACCAAATTGAGCACTCTGTGGATTAGCAGAACTTTTATGAGTCCAAAGTTATGTTTTACCTTGCACATAGCTCCTTAAGTGCCTTGAAAAATTAAGGCCACTAAAAATTGTGGCTGCAAATGACCTGACAACAATCTTATCTCATGGACACTGTCTGGATTTCACAGTAGGAAAAGGCACATGGTCAGAGGATGCTGTGGCTCACATCTGACCCACACACTCACATTTCCTTTCCAAGCATACCCAGACATGGGACTGTGATGGAGCCAGAGCCTTACTGCAGCCATGCTAAGGCTGAACAGTTTAGACAGAGCCTGAACAAAACAACAGCAGAGCTAGAAATTGTTCCTCACACTCAGATGTATCATACATACTCATAAAATCAGACTCATACTACTCCATATTCAAAATAAATTTCATCTGTCCATCCCACACCCTTAAAATAGGCTATTTCTACACAATTATTTACTGTTCCAAAATGGACAGGTCATAGTCAGTGAAGAGGTTAATGCACAGCTAAGTGTTAACAGTCACAGTCATCCTTACTTCTTGCTTCACATTTAAGTTTTGAATAAAATCTCTCACCAAATTTCAGTGTTTTCCCATAAAAAGTTTGTATCCTGTCTGAATACAACTTGTTCTGGGGTTGGATCTCAACACCTCCTCTTTCAACTCCCCTCACTGTGTAATGTATATTTTCTAATGTGAACATTTAAGAACAGCTTTTAAGATTCCTTTAGTTTGAGTTACATTCCAGGACACAGAAGGTTTGCCCTTGACAACAGAAAAAGAAAATGACTGAATATTTAATAAGCCCTTGAAAACACAACACTTAATATTCTCTAATGCAGGTACAGAATTAACTTTAAAGAAATAAGATTAAAATGTTGTTTTAAATAAATATCTTCACAGGCACATTATGAGATTTGATACATGTGTGTTGCTAGAATTTGAAACTACTTTTAAAAATCAATATTCCTCCCCACCACTCATAGATTAAAAATAGAACTATAGAGCATCCAAGAAAAGAGACTGTGGCGGGTTTTTTCTAGAGAAACCAGCTTTGCTAGTTAGCTTGCTCACCACTGTAACCAAAATCCTGCTTTCATTACAAAAGGTACTTAATTTTTCCTGACCAAAACAAGAGTAGAGGAGCCTCCACTCATGGCTTCTTTGCTTTCCCACCAGATTACTCAGCTAAACAGAACCCTCAGAACTGAATAACTTCTGTAGGTTAGGAGAATTCTTAAAAGGAAATCATTATGGTTTTTTAATACCATACTTATTTTGAAAAAAAAAAATTCCATACTTTGGAGATTTAAAAAATATTCTCAGTGATGTCTGTTTGTGCATTTGTTAGTTTAAGCCTCATCTTTTCATATTGCCAAATATAATACAAATTATTTGAACAAAATCACTGATTAGTTTCTTCCTCTTACTAACCCTCTGACCACAAAAAGTAAGGCCTTAAATGCACTCACTCTTACTGATTGCAAGAATTTAGTCATATATATTCATTCCAAAACGGTATTTTACAAATTTTCTTCACATATATTTTAAGACTCATCAATCTAGTGGTTATACCAAAGTCATATATTCCCATCATAAACATTATAAGCTGACAGCGATTTTTTCTCTCTCTCTCAAGGTTCAGGAAAGAAAAGTCTTTGTTCCAGTAAATATTCCATATACTTGTCCTGTAATGTTCTGCAGAAGCCTTTTTTATTCTTCCAGGAATTCGAACTGCCAGTTAGTTTATGAAATCCCCCTAGTTCTGTAGGGAGATAGAATGAGGCCCAGTCAAACAGGGAACAAAGGCAAAATCACGTACTGTTTCTAATCAGTCCCAACTAACTTGCAATGCTGATTTTTTAATCCAGTTTTATAGCTGCTTAGTCATATAAAACCAAAGTCTTAAAAAAATTCCGTAAAAATTCCAATAAATTTGAGGGGTTTGGGCATTCATTGAGAATATGACTCAATTATGAATGTTACTTATGCAGAAAAAGAAACTACTTTTGTAAAGTACATGGCATGCTTCACTCAAAGTAGCAACTAACATTGGGATGAAATCACAGAATTAGATACTGCTTCCAGCTTTAAAGAGAGTTCTCTGTGTTTAGATTTGACAAAATGTCCTCATTTCTGATTTCAGCATGATAGATTTTTTTCCCTCTGTTTAACTCCATCTGGCTATCAGGAGACTGTTAAAATCATAATGTGATTTCAGAATGAGCTCTTGTGATGAACTTGCCTCTCTATATTATTTAATGTTATGTGGGCTGGAACTTGAATATTAATGTGCATTTTACATAAACCCAAATATCTCACCAAACATCCCATCACTCTCTTCACAACTCTGTTTCTCAAAGATGCTATTCTTCCTTAGCTGTAAGTTGCTTTGTAAAATTAGCATTTCATGAAAAAAAAAGGAAAAGTCACACGTTTTTATGGAGTGATGCATTTTCAGTGCACTGTATCTGGATATACTTAGTAAGAAAACAAATATCATCAGTAGCTACTAACCAAACTACTGACATTTAAAATATAAACTCAAGGCAAACATACTATCAATCCACCTCATCACTCATAAATCATAATCTCTCATTATCTCTCTCCAAAGATTAAGGAATGGATACAGACACAGCATTTTAAATAAATCATCAAAGGAGAAATGAAAACATGATACATGAAGTATCAGGCACTAAGACCAGTTTTATGTCTCTAAAAATCCGTAACTCATCCTCCTTCTGGGGAATAAGGTGGAATGTCAGCATTAAGGTGGGTTTTTTTAACGTCTACATAAAGATTTAACAGCCCAGTCATAGCATCCTAACTGAGAAACTCGGACTATTATAATTTCTCAACCAACATCAAGCCACAGTTAGAGCAGTTCCTGCCAATATTTCATCTGATAAAAGATAAGTCTACTCTTCAATCCCCAGTACAGTTACTCTCTCCTGCTAACAATATTTGGCATTCAATTTGGCAGTTAAAATGCTGATGTTACAATTCTACACACAGTCATAATTGAAAGAAAAAAATCTGTATGTCAATACACTTTTATTGATACCCTGTCTAAGAACAACCTATAATATCCAACATGTAGATTTGTAGTGCAGTAGTATTTACAGCTGAGAGTGGCTACTATCTGTATGTAGTAGTGAGAAAACAAATGTTCTCTTGCTTGCTCATTCTTTTCTCATTTGTTGCAGTTTTAAAAACTGTTGTCTTTCAGTAAATGTCTGTTTTTCTTTTCAGCTGGAGCACAAATAAAAAGGTTATTAATGCATCTTCTCACATTCAGAAATCCAGGCCCAAAATTAAGTCACTCTAACTAAGCTGTTAGGTAAATCAGCAGTCTAACACCAGTTGACCCAACATATCTTAGTCAAATTTTAAAGCAGATCATAAAGAAAACCAGAGTTACAAATCATGCTACATTTCAATTGCATTTAATTGATACATATCTTCCCAAAGAATTCAAAACTGATTTACAAAGCTACCCTAATTTAGACACATATTCTTCTGCACAGCATGGAAAACTTTTTCTCTGCCAAGTAACTGGAAAGTAGACTTGAGAATGAATTTCAGTGGCAGGACCACACCTCAGGCAGTGGGAGTACCAGGGACAGGACTGATCTGCTGCCCAGGGCATTCCCTTGTACTCCATTCCTGATTGCCTACCATCCAAGAAAATTACTAATTTCCTAAATGACCACTGTTGTGTTCCATCATGCTAATCAAAATCATCTGACTTTGTTGTCCCATGGAGGAGCTAAATAAAACATGTCATACCAACACACAACATACATCCCACTGCATGCTATTGCCCCTTGAAGACTCAGCAGAAGTCCTTGAACAGCAATTATGCTGCCTCCCTTTTCCATTCACTTAAATTTATGAAGCTTGTTTCACTTGTGATTTTTCGGAGCTGGGACTATTGCAGCAATGTTTTTGGTTTAACAGCCAGCTGTGCACATTACTTTAACTAGACTTGGCATTTATATTCTAGCAATCATTTTTTAAAAAAGGCATCAGCAAAGCTCACTTTGCCTTTGTCTTGCTGAAGAGGTCTGCATGGCTATGTGGCTTGATAAGCAAATCACTGCCACTCATTCATTAAACATTGCTATAAATCAAACAGGCAAAATATTTATAGCAGCTGCAAAAACGCAATGGATGTTCTTCCTAGAGTCAAAGTAAAGGTGAGAAAAAGAGGAATTCACAGCTTGTATTGAGGTCTGGTATAAGACATTCAGAGGTTTCTTATTACTAAAAGAGCATATTCCAAAATGAAGCTAAAATTGTCTGAAGGGAAGAAAAATGCAGATTTTGAATTACACATTTCAGCCAATCTGAAATTTACATAATGTGTCAAATTAGCCTCTCTGTCTGCTTTGTTGCCCTTCTCCAGACTTCCTGCTGTTCACATCATTACAGAAAAGATTAGGCTCTGGGACCTGGCAACTTGAAATACTACAGGCAGTATCTTTCTTTCTGCACTTGATTTATCATGAGAAGTTCTCATTTGACTCAATGGGTCAAAACTGGGAAAAAAAACCTTCAGTATAATACTATTTATTATTAATAGACTTTTACACCCATTCAGACAAATGGAGAAAAGAGAGACATTCTTAAGATAAATTAATGAAAATTCTATTATAATGTAGTTTGCCTAGTACATAAATCTCACATCCATTAAAATTACAGAAACATTTTCATCTGTATCATCTCCATCTCACTTAAGCACTCAGGCTCATTTATGTCTACGTTTCCTCTCACTGAAAACAGGTCTGATGGCCTAATTTAAAATTACACTTGGGTGAATTTAGAAGAGATTTTGAGGCTTGACATCCATTAAGATTTTTCATAGAGCCCATCTTAGCTTCCATCAGAGAAGCTAACCAACAAATGTAACCTCTTTTTTTACCCAAAAGTTAATCAAAACATTCTGGAATTACTTATAAATTTTCCAGGCCTGTGTCTTTCCTGTACAATGTGATAAGACTTCTACTTCAAGTTCTGAAATGAAAACTATCAAACTACTTCTTAAAAATTGAAGGGACAGAGCCATTTCCGAGATACTCAGAAATGTATGCAGAGCCCTCAAACCGCTGATTAACAGGTCTCCTTTGATTGGAAGCTTCCATACTTCCATGCTATTTAAGCAGCATTGCTTTAATTTTTCATACCTACACAACAGTAATAAAATAGATTTGATAGTAACTGGTACCTTTGCTTCATGATTGCAACTTACTCATGGGAAAGCAAAACCATAAGGAATAGGATAACCAGACTGTAGCACTGCCTAACCCTCAGTTGCTTGTAGGAGAGTCCTAATGATGAGCCTCTAATGGAGCAGGTTTTGTGGAGTAATCTAGACTTAATAAAAGAAAATCATGAACACAGAAATTTCAGCCTGTGGCTTCTTACAGGAACTGTCAGAGTTTCAACCCCAGAGAGAAAACTTCTCTGCCATTTGCACTAGCAGGGTACCCAAGAGCAGGAGTAGTTTAACTGACTCATGGCAGAGCACACAATTCCAAGGCTCAGCAGTCTCCACCTCCCTAGTTCTGACTTGTAAATCGTCTAGGAAGTACAGCTTTTTTCCTTGCGTGTCCAGGGTTTGATCCTTTCTGTATTTCCAACTTCAGTGGAAGTCCCTTCCCTGGTACTCTCTTCCCTGTCCTTCCCTCCCTTTCTCTGCCCCAGCTCTGCTTCTCGGGTTTTTCGATCCCAGACTTTCTTTCTCTTTTCTTCTGCGCCCCTGTTCTTACCTTATTTGTATATCCATGTCCTATAACTCTAATCATTCTTTATTTTCATATGCAGCTCTCTTTCCAGAGCTGATGTACCTCCACTCTTCCAGGCTCTTCCAGCTCCGGCCTCAGCCTTCACTTCATGGGCTACCTTGGTTATTTGTCCCAGGCTGTTTGCTTAGTTAGTTAGTCTTCTCAGCTTGTTAGCCTCAACCTCTGTATTTTTCTACCTCTCTCCAAATTTCTGGACCTTCAAGCCTTCCTTTGACACAAATCACAACCACCATCTCCAAAAAAGCATGAGGTCTTCTGCTCCAGTGCTGACACCACTCCGTGTTCCCCTTGTCCAGCCACTCACTGTCACATATTTTTTCTCCTCATCTCAAAATCTCATCAGGATTTTTATGCCAGCCTACATTCCCTGTGCAGTTTCTGTGACTCTTATATTTGTATCTGAAGGGCACATGTGCCTGGAAACTCATCTGATTTTTCCAACAGAATTACTGGCCTAATGAAAGATATGTTTTCTTTCAAACCTGGTCTCAATTTGAGATTGAAGGCTTCCTCCCCTGCATCAACCAGATTCCAGGAAAATGTAAGGGAGCATATATGCTGACCCTACTTAAAAAAATCTACCTTCTAATAAAATTAAAACAGATCCTCTTCAGAGAAATATTTACACCTTTCTATGGCTAAATCACTGGATGGTCTATAAAATGGAAACAGTCTTTAACCTTTACCTAGGCCAGACAGTGTCCTTGCAACTCCTCCATGGTCTCACATGACCCTCTAAAAATTTTTAAATTAAAAAAAAAAAAAAATCTTTGAGATACCTAAATCAATGCACCTTAACAGTCTGGTACATCTGAAATAGTGATGCATTTGGAGAAGAATTTCAGGTCAGAAGGGTGTTTTTATGAGAGAGGGAAGGTAAGGCTGCTGAAACTCCTGTGCTCAATGTATGTATGTTTCAAGTTCACAACACAATCACATAGATCAAAGCTAAATTTAGAGACAGTGAATTATTCATTGCAACTGTAGTCAGCTAGGTTTATTTGGACCCTGAGGATCAAGCATATCACCCCAGACAACACTAGTTCACACAGACATGCTCTTTTCAGACGTATCTTTTGGCTCTACAGTGCAAAAAAATTGCATTGGCCAACCAGTGTCCCAGAATCTTGTTAAAGGCTTTTTGAAAGATAGGTATATAACTACCTGTCGCTTACTTCCAGTTTTTAATACATTAAAATTGCAATTATCTTTGTCTCCAGGAATGCAGAAGCAACAGTTGAATTGAACTGAGAAGGCAAATGTAAGAAAGAAAATCCACCAGTGCAGCAGTTATTAGGATATTCAGACAACAGAGACACTCAGATTTCATTCCCTGTTCAAAGCAGACACTTGAACTGAGATAAAAGATAGTTCAAGGCCCTCCTCTAGAACCTGTGAGAAGCATATAAAAAAGATTACACAAGTTTATGAGAGGGATTGTATTACACTGGGCCTTTAATTAGAGAGGACTGGACTCAGAGACTCAAGAGGCTCCCCCAGCCCCTCGTCCCCATTAATATTTCCAAATCCAATCTACATATTTATTTAATATATAGATTATGTTTTAAGCAATTGCCATTATAAGCATTAGCACTGAATCTGCAAACAGCACCATTTCAAATATATTCATATTATTTAGCTTAAACATTCTCTGAGAGTTTTACCACCAGTTTGCCCTTGGGACTGACACTAATGCTTACACTTAGGGCTGGACTAATCAGCACAAGAACAAATATCAGCAACATTGTGCATCATCCTGGTGAAGATTCCTTTATTCAAGAGCTTGTTAATGATGAGAGGAGCTTGCTAGCAGCAACGGGGAACCATAGAGGACTTGCTTTGTGACCTCAGGAAAACCGAGGACTGAATTCCTGTGTAAGACCTGTCAAGACACCATGGCATTTATCTCTTCACAACCAGGTTCTGATATGGACAAGAGCATGCATCCCAATTCAGCAGGCTTCAGAAGAAGCCTTCCCAAAATGCCAGGGAAAGCTACTGTCTGTCTACTGCTTATGACAACTCAACTCTTTCACAGGTATAACAGTTATTCAGAAAATAAATATCTCTAACCTTTTCCTTGTGATTCTAAACCCCACTTATTTTTTAACTTACATTATTAACTTCGGAAAAAATCAATACTGAAATGCACACAGTGGACCCATTCCAGAATCTTTTAATTACATTCTCCACACAAAAAGGGTGTGGGAAGAAATGTAAACTTAATATAATAAACATTTGGATGTTCTGGATGTCCAAAATTTGCCTACAGTAAAGCAGCCAGCAATAAAAAATACTCTGATTATCATGTATGTGTCAGAGTGAACATGCCACAGAGTTGGCTGGGGAGGTTGTTTTCCTGTGCAACTAGGCTTTCGGGCTAGCTAAAGGCAAGTAACTCTGCACTGGTTAACTTTACAGTGGGCTGATATTTTTATTTATTTATTTATCATCTTAGGTTATGTAAAGTGCAACCAAAAGTATGTATTCTATCACCATCTTCAGGAGCTATTAAAGCAGGTGGGGCAGTGTTCATTATCTCCTACCATGGCTCATCCCTGACAACTCCCTCTGGGGGCTATCTGTGTTCAATGGGCCATCAAGGAACCCCTGCATGACTCACAGAATTACCTCAGCCCATTGTGAGATGCTCTGCCCAGGGGGAGGAACCAAGCTAAATGTATCCTACCTGGATGTAATCTGAGGTTTAGAACACCACAGTCAGCCCTTACCTACTGGAGATTCCCAGAGGACAAGAGCTACACAGCCACCACCAGACCTTCATAGGAAGACCAGACCCTTCTACGAGATCACTGCTTCAACAAAACCACATCCATCACTTCAGGAGGATTGCAGCCACCTTTTAGTTGGACTGCTACCACCACCCTGACCAACAGGGTGTCAGGTTGTACCCTGACTGTCAGTTTAAGGCAGTGTTTTTCTGCCTTTAATGTTCCTATTAAATTGTAGTTCTGACTTGGAATTTCCCACTGGTTTGTTTTCAAACTAGTATGTTTATATATTTTATTCATTATTTGGGCTGGTCTCTTTACAGTGATTCTCACAGCAATGAAAAGCAACACTTGCAGCATTCAGTAGAAACTTTGAATTAAGGGAATTCTCTAGAGAGCATTTCTGTGGTGAAACCAGAGTTAGGAAATCATGCAGTAAAGGAGATCTTTGACATGTCTGGAGAAGTTGCTGATGATTATGCACAGTGGGCACTATGGGAGAATGAACTGCCACTGCTGCCACTAGCAGGCAGATTATGCTCACTAGAGACCTGTTGTGAATGTAATCTGCAGAAGGAGTGGCACGCAATGTTGCACTGAGGCAGTTTCTATTTCCAGTTTAAGGTCTACATGGGATATTTACTGCTGGCACTTTCCTTTCAAGACTGGTTACATCTCCCTGCATACTTCTTTTTTAAAAAAAGAGCAGGGTACTTGTACACGGAATTAAAAGTGTTGTTGCTGCTGAAATATGCATGTGATATACCAGCAGAAGTCAGTCACTGATGGTGTTTAGGAGGCAAATCAAAAAAATTAGCAGGATGCCAGTGCTCTCACCAGCCTCCTTAATCTACTTCTTAACCATTAAGACTCTTTGTCCCTAAGATGATCAGAACTACAACAAAACTGCATTAAAACATCATCTGTGGGATTTTTTCAGGGGTATGGTTTTTGGAATGAAACTTCTTGGACAGATGATGATCATGAAAATAGTTTAATAAAAACTTATCAGTTGCAGTGTTCAGGATTACTTTGCCAAGCAAGAGCAAAGACACATTAATAGACTGTATGTGACAAACCAGGAAGACTGTGAGAAACAGAAGCAAACTTAAATGCATCAAAGGGTTGCAGCACATGGCAGAGAGGGATTTTCTTTCTGATCCATTTTAGGAATAAAAGGCTGCTTCTTCCTTTACTAAAGGAGATGCTATAATATAAATGTTATCCCAGCCAGTCAGGTGCTTCCCCTGCCCTCAACAGATGAACAGCTCAGAACAAAATCATTCAAGATTTTGTGTGCAAGATTTACCAAGTATTCTATGTTTATAATTATATCTGTAACACAGGTTACTTATATATCATTGTGTTTGACCTGTATTTTACATGAGGGTGCTCTGGTGCATGTCTCAGTGCTACGAATTTGGCCCCTTGGGAGAGAAAGGGGGTGGCTGGTGCCAGGTGAGTGTGATGCAGGACTCACACAAGCTACCAAGGTTCAGAGAGCACCTCCACCCAACAAATGGAAGAATGTTGTGTTAAAAGGGAATTTTTAGCATTGCGATAAATACATTCTATTTCAAAGCAGCAGTAGTGACTCCCATCTATGTCCTTTTCTTCTCTAGAGGAAAACATAAAGAAGTTACCTTCTAAATTAGTAAGTAAAGATTAGTAAATTTAAATAAAAAGAGTCACCTATACTGATTTTTTTCATCCTCCCCAGCTCAAGTACTCCTGAAAGATCCATGATATCACTTGTACTGTGTGGGCTTGGATTTTGAATCCCATGTGCCTATAGTGCTTCCTCATCCTGAGCTCAATTCCACCCCACCACAGCAAGAGCAGGCAGCTCCAAGGCCACAACACTATTACAGATTGTCCCAGTACCAAAAAAGGACTATTTCTAGCTTCCTTATATAGAACAGAGATGAAAACCATCAAAGTTCAGATAAAAATAACCTGTCTCCCACATCTCCTATGCAGTTTGGTTGCTTCCTGGACCTTCAGGCCTCTCATTTCTCTGTCATTGCATTCATTTCATCTAGAAATGAAAAATTCCTAAACTGTGAATGACATCCATAAGGGAGGGTGTTTGGATAAGTCATTGTCGTTTGGTTTGGTTTTTTTCTCTTGGTCCTTCACCTTCATTCATGTGAAGCTGAACCCTCAATGC
Source organism: Vireo altiloquus (assembly GCA_013396875.1). Classification (NCBI taxonomy): domain Eukaryota; kingdom Metazoa; phylum Chordata; class Aves; order Passeriformes; family Vireonidae; genus Vireo; species Vireo altiloquus. Next base: position 2,907,413 of record VZRF01010678.1, on the reverse strand, counting down.
CAGGGCACAATTTCTGTGTCAGTACCACACCGAGTGGGCACAAAAGTAGTACCTGATCAGAGTCCTTAACAATTCCAGTACATTTCCACCCAACTGCAAACGTTTGGAAGGACAGCAACACTACATGGCATGCAGGGTCTTTCACTACCAAGTTCTCATGTGGGGACAAAGCTTCTGTCTCAGGCCATATAATAGATGCCCTCCAAACCTACAGACATGAATAACTCTCTTCTAGGAATATCTTTCTGTATGCTGAATGTGGTCATTAATACAGTCTTAATGCATGAATAAGGCACTTATTTATTTTAAAACTTTCTGTGGCAGTGGCTCTTCCAAGAACACTGAAAACTGTCAAACTTCTTCCTCCCATAAGTCTCAATATATTTCTGGGTGGGAGGACATAAAGAAGTGTTATACAACCTCTGGAAGTGTTCCAGTTTGAAAAATCATAATGTCTGGTCAACTGCCTCAGTTCTAGCACATGATTTGCATGATGCTACTTCAATTTCTAGAATAATGTAATCCAAGAGGTGAAAAGCTGCTGTTTGTAAGAAAATAACTACAAGTAGTTCTTTGTACTAAAGAACTACTAATGAAAAGAAATTTTCATTGGGGATTCCAGTCTCCTCAGGAGAAAATTTAATTTCTTCTTTCCCCTGTCTCACCCCCCACAAAAGAGGTTTCTCACCAAAAAACCCACTAGCTGGGGGTCCAGATACTCATGGGGGAGATGAAAGACCATGTTAATGTCTCTGAGGAGTGAATATGTACCCAAATTACAGCCTTGAACTGATGTGGAGACCACCCTTCCCTATCTTCCAAATGGCTAAACAAATTTCAAACCCCAAAATTTAATGAAACAAAGCTTTTGTTTTCCAGTCAGCCATAACCATCATTTTGTCCAAGTTCCCAGTGAGTAAGATTTCCTAACTGTAACACCCCAGCATAGCTTCTCTCTTGTTCTTTTTCTCTCCATCTCTTCTTTCTGCATCCAGCGCCATCTGAAGTGACAGACAGGCAGACAATGCACCAGCTTTTTCAAATCCTACTGGGAAAAGCACTTGAAAGAGAAGTATCAAAACCATCCAAAACCACACACAAAATATAATAGCATGCAATTAATTAACCTGTCAAGAGAGAAGCAGACGTTTTCGTTCCGATGAGCTTTTTAGATTGTGGGTTGCTTGCTCTTGCCAGGTGCAGCTGCAGTGATAGCAGGGGGGAGCTCACCAAATTCTGTGCAGCCAGTCCAGAACAAAAACTGGCCTTCAGACAAATGGCCTGGCCAGGCAGTCACTCAATACAAGAGCCAAGCTCCAGAAGAAATCAGACAAAGCAAAGGTGAGCTTTTTGTATGAGTTTGTGTTTCTTATTTTCCATTTTGCACAGCTGGCACCAATACTATTTCAATTTAAAAAAAAAAAAATAAAGGCATCTGGAGCTCAAGTGGAACCAAATATATGTAATGCAGCTATTTAGGCTCAACCCTATGAAATACTGAGCACCTCCTGCAGTGGAAACTGGGGTTACTCACTAGAGGGAGAGAAGCAGAACAGAGGACTGGTCTGGTGAGGGCTGCTTGACCAGGCTGCCTGCAGCAAACCTATGAACGTGGGAATCTGACAAAGGTCTTCAGCTTAATGGAAAATAAACCCAATAGAAATATCGGTTTTTTCACTCTGTTTCAACTGACACTCTTGGGCTTTCATGTTCATTTCTGCATGGGATTTATAGTAAACTATGTTCCTCCTTCTGGAGCTCATGCCTTGCTGCCACTGCTTTCCATAATTTTTTTTCACTTGATTAAAATTTCATCTGTTTCTTTGATTCTGTAATGTCCTACTGCAACTCCTACCGTTACTCACACTGCCAGATACAGCTTTCTCTTTTGGCCCAATCTGTATAAACTTCCTGGGATTCAGAAAATTCTCTGTTATATGAGGTTAAATCACCACCAAGATTAAAAGGATTTGTTGAATGTGACCTCCTTATTGTGGGACCTTTCTTGTTCATAAGTTCACTGCAGTTTATTCAAAAGATAAATGAGTAGTAAAAAGCTAATTCTTCAGGTACAGATAATTGTGGTGCAAAGAGCAGATAGCTAATTCATGGCAGGTGGAGGTTGTTTGTTTTTTGTTATGTTTTGTTTTGTTTTTTAGATTTCAGCCATAAAATTTCAGCTGAATCTCAATATCAGTAGGTATTCTGGGGAACAGATACACAGTATAGCCTGGGAAAATATTCTAAAAGCTAGAAAATTATGGATATCAAGACCTTGGGAAGCAAGAAATACTGCTTCTCTTAACAGACTACCAATATGGAACAGGCTATGAGAGTATTTTTGTAAAAAAACAGGGTTATAACCCCAACTGAAATATATGCCAGGACAGCTAAGATGGAGTATAGATATACATCTAAAAAATAAATGAAGTTTTATTTCCCATGTCACTTGTAGGGATTTCATTAAACATGTTGGCTACCAGCATGCTATCAAGTCACATAATGCCTCAGATACGTAGTATGAAAATGTATGTTTCAAAACTTCATATTAACAGTTTATTTCAAATGCATGGAAAATTATGCAATATATGACCAGAAAAAGTACTCAAATGTCTGTTATTAAACCTCCTTCTATCTACCACTAAGAATCCAAAGACTCAGATGTTAGAAATTGAGGATGAAGAAACCAGGGAAGGCTTTTGTGCACTTGTAGATAGACCTGTTCCCACTCTAGAAGAACCAACCATTGGTACATTCCCTTATCCACTGTCACAAATCCGTGACCACACTGGATAACCAGAACAAGAAAACATAAACTCCCTAAATGTACTGGTTGAGTTAAAGTATTTTTTATTTTACTTAATCTGATAATAGTACTATGTGAAGACATGATTATATTAGTTTTCTGCTGTTTTCTGTTACCAAAATATGCACATTGCAAGAGGCTAAAGAGGCCACAGTGTGACATTGCCATAACTGGTTTCACACATGAGGTTCTCGCACTTTTCCTAGGGAAGAATATAAGATAGGTGGAAAACTTCCAAGCAAAAATGAGCCAAATTTTGTGTAGATAGAGCCAGATATTCAAACATTTTAGTGGTTTCTTGGCTGCAGAAATGACAAAGCACATAATTGACTCATGCAATGTATATGGTCAAGTTACACCTACAAACAGATGCACATGGACATCAGAAACAGCTCATTTGAAAAGCTGGGCCCCTGAAAGATCATCATAGAAGGCAATAAGGCAAGTCACATGCAAAAGCAAAAGAACATTTACCAGCTGAATGCGCATTTACACGGCACACCAGGGAGGCAGTAGGCCATTAGGTAAAACTTAGTGTGGTGTACATGCAGCCATGTTACAGCACAGCAACAGTGTGCACCAGCAAGGACATCTTTCCCTCATTTCTTTCAAATACAGGCTGCCTGTAATGCTCCCAATATCAATAACACTCTTCCAAAAATATAAGCTGATTCAGGCTTGTAGTCCTTTAGTGCCTGATCATCACCATACAAGACCTGATTACAAATGTGGCTGCACTGGTGTAATAATAAAATAATGCAATGAAGTTTCATGCTGTTGGAATGGAGAACAGAAACAAACCAAATCTCGTAGAGCTGGGGAAATGAGAGAGTGAGCCAAAAAAAGTAACCCAGCCTGGCAATGTCAGACCATCTGAGACAGTGACTTTGCAATTCAGTGTTTTCAATGAGGCATGTGCTTAAGAATCTCGCTAACACAGCAACAGGCACATTGATTTTGGTAATGTGATGCTGACTCCATGTGCCCACGTATGCATAAGCTCACTCAATGTGCAGAGACTGCTTTTTCTGCAGCTACAAGGTGCAATAAAGCTAGAGAGAAGCCATACAACAAAACCTGACATCCATTGCTCAGAGCAGGGACTTTAGGGTCTTTCTCTTACTCCAACTAAATCTGGAAAAACTCACGTCGCTTCAAAGTACCCAACAAATATATTCAGTACAGGCCTGTAAGATATGCAGACACGCAGCAAGATGCTGATCTGTGAATAGTTAATTATTATTCTCATACACATTTACCTCAGAAGTAAGCTTGGAATGAAGTTCAAAATGGTATCAGGATAAGTGAGAAAGCTCCCATTCTCCCAGGTCCCTGCTAAATATCTTCACTAAGCTAATGGCATGATAAGAGTGTTTATTGCACTAAATGTGGATATGTCTGCATCAAGCCATTGGAATATTTACATACCAAACCAGCCAAATTTAAAGTACTCAGTTGTAACTGTAAACCAGACATGAGTAGATAGGCTGGTAACAGAAAATATCAGTAAAATAAAACTTACCCATCCATCCCCAAGGCACTTTTAAGACTATGACACTGCCTTTTTAAAGACTACTAGCTGGAATGACTAATAAGAGACGAACAGTTGATGCTATTTCCAAACATTAGTTTCATAAAGTCAGTCCTAATTTCTAAGAATAGTGCTAATAATTATGCCACATAATGTAGCTCAGTACAAATGAAAAAATAAACACAGCCTTATTCAACCTCTGGTGATATTCTTATCTTAGATGCAACAGAAGTTGGTGAAATGCCAGTAGAAATGTTTTGAATTAAAGGCTGATTAGAAGCCTCATTTTGATGTTCAGCAAGAATTTACTCTAAACCTCAGGCTAGACTTGAGAGCTGCTATCATATGTGGGCTAACTAGCTCACAGAGGAGACAGGAGGAATTCCCAGATTAGGAGTGAAGGAAGGCTCACATACTTGATACAGAAAAATAAAATATTTCTTCAATTCAGTATCCTCTTAATTATTTTTTAATAAGTTACCTCCAAATGGAGCAATTTGATTTCTTTCAGAGGCTTGTTGCCACCATGCAGTACTGAAGGAGCACTTCTTCAGAATTTCCTTTTTCTCAGACACATGTAATTTGGATAGCTGGTCTAAATCACAGATAAAAACATGGTGAGGCAAAGGTTTAAATTTTCTGAAGGTCTTCCTCTTCTGGGTGTGTTAGTGTTCTTGTGTGTGATTGAGTATTCTGTGCAGTTCTAACATATTTTAGATTTTCAGCCTACATTTTGACTAAGGAGAAAATTTTAAGAAATAAAGAAAATGCAAAAGCCAAGAAAGAGTAATAACTTATTCCATGTTTTGACTACTGTAACAAAAATTTTCTTAAAATCACTGAAAGGGAAAATAAATCCCAGGCTTCAAAAGTTTACTTTCTCAACCTTGTAGACTGAGGTAGAAATAAAGAAGAAAGAAGAACCCATCAGGATCTCCAAAAGCAACATTAGATATTGGAATGAAACACTGAAACAGGAGCCAGTCTACCTGAGGGAACATGTCAACAAGTGGGAGCTGGAGGGTACCTTTAAATGAGCTGTTTTTCGCCCAGCAGCATAGAAACTCACCACAAATAAATGTAATTCATTTTCTTAGAGCTGACCTTCAGTCAGATGATTATTTACAGTGTTTTCCCTGGGAGAAATATCCTGATTCCTCAAGTAGACAGCCTGGTTAGGGAAAAATGGGGCATGTACAGAACATCTGTTCTGACCATTAGTACCTATTTAACATAATTAGCCCCTCACATATGTTTTGGCAGTCACTGGTGCCACAGTCAAAACCAAGTTTTCCCTAAGCATCAATCACCTCCCACAGAAAGACTGGGTTTAGACGTGTAGTTTAGACTCAGACCACTAACAGTGTGTAGATGAGATCAGCCACTTGTACTATTGCTCAGGCATGTCTGCAGGTGGTGAATTAACACTGAAAACCCGTGAGGAAGGAGCTGATCACAATTTCCATAACTGGAAAACACTGAAGGAAAGAAGGGTTTCCTTCTGTCTGTGTAACAGTTTTGGGAATTGCTCTTGTACACTTGGTAACAAAGGACAGAGAGAAAGAGCTTCTGTTTAGAAGACAGGATCTNTAACAGTTTTGGGAATTGCTCTTGCACACTTGGTAACAAAGGACAGATCCCTCCCTGGCAATTGCTCATAACTGAAAATATGCCATTGCTACGGGCTGCTCTGTAACTTCCACAGCATGCTAGATCCTCTATGTAGGATGATTTTAGAGTACATCTAAAGAGAGACCGTATTTTTCACCAGGAACACTTAAAAATACATCTTATCTTTAACCTGACCATGCAATAGGCAATTAATTTGTTTTCCTTCCTAATGAAAAGGTAAATAAACATGCCATAAACATTTAATCTGCAATCTTTCTCTCTTGCCAGTATGTAGTTGGTTTCTCATAGCAACAACAGCTGTGCCATTGTCAACAACAGGCCACTTGAGTTACTGCAAGCCTGGACTAATTCCACTGAATTTAACAGTGCTATATCTGTCCTTCATCATAGCTGCTCCCTGGTGCCAGCTGGAAAGGCTTGCTCATGGTTGTTCAGCAAGCCAAAGGACAGAAAACAGTCCTAGGCAAAAGGTCCTAGTCCCTACTCGAGGTCCCAGTCCCTCTCACCTTCCCTGGCTCACCTCCCTTGGATGCTTCTCCTGCAGGGATGCAGGAACAAGTGGAGATAAACAGAGATAGCTACATGTGCTCCAGAAACCACTGAGCAGAAATAGCTCTGCAATAGTGAAAAACAAGGGGAACAGAAACCCATGTTGGTTCAGCAGTTTCAGACATCCAGATTCAAAGTGGTGTGTCAGGAGCAGCATCTGACCCACCATCAGCTCACTGTGATGATATTAAGTCTTTTATCTTGTAGCTCCTACTACATTCTTCCTTTGGCCATCCGTCATGCTAAGTACCTGATTTCGTTCTGCAGATGATTCAGGCCATTTATTAGTAAAACAATGTTCTGCCCATGACCTTCTCCTTAATATCTAGTTGCCCTTGGTCAAAATCCCAATTAAAGTTTCTTCCTTCATCAGTAAACTATTTATATACCATGTTTTCAGCATAATAGCACATCAGTCAAGATGCCAGCAGTCACTAAATGCAGGTTTCATGCTCCACACTAGGTAGCTGTTTGTTTCTTTAGCTGTCTATAAATTTCACAGCAACTAATAATGCATGAAAGCAGATAAATAGGAGGAAAATTATAACAATATGAACTATAATGAACTTTTTATTGCAGCTTACATGGCCAATATCTGGAATTCTGATCAAAACCCTATTATTTCAAATAATTGCACATAACACAGTGAATTATTCCCTCTTAATATTTGACTGTAAAAGAATCAGTCTAGATAAACTACACAGAGCATTCCGGAAGACAAGGATTTAATCAGAAATCAATCAGCATATATGCCCTTTGAATTTAATAATGAAGAGTAGTCAGTGCAAGCTGAAAATTTCCCAAGTTAGATTTCACCATAGTTACTGGCCTGTTAGAAGAATACAAAATATGATCTTAAAAATCCCTGTAACCAATTGACTACATGTGTCAACTTGCCTTGAAAGATTATCTTAATTATGTAGAAAGGGGGAAACAGACCTTGTAGGATTGGTGGGATTTAAAACTCTTTGATGTATGCTTCTTAAGTGCTGAGTTAGGGCAGTTGAAACCCCATATAATACTATGAAAATGTGCTTTGAAATGCTTTGAAAAGGTTACATAGCTGCTATTACAATTTCTGTATCTAAAATGTGCATGCACACATCATCTTTGAATGGCAAATGTTATGAAATCCTTAACCAGGCTGGAAGTTATCTCAAGGAGGTGTTTTCAAAGGGTTTTTTCTAACACCTTGTAAGTTCCTGCTATTGTAGAAACAATAAATCTCATCAAAGTTAGTGGAAAATAAGCTTGTGTTGAAAACCTAGCACTTGCCTATGTTTCTAAATTGGCATCTACGCTCCAATTCCTTCCTAGCCAAAGTCTTCCACCTTTCTCAGGTTCCTAGGTTAGTAAGGCCACCTTCAGAGGTATTAGTTACATGTGACTTACAGTCCTCAAAAATATCAAAACTTAAAGAGTCTCCTCGTCTGTCCCCTGAGCTTGGAGGTGCTCAAAACTACCAGCTGACTTCTTATTGTGTCTTCATAATTTTCTAGGAAATATACATGTTCTCCTTATTCAGAGCTGCTCCACTTGGGGAACTTTATGGTCTATGATCTCTTTAAGCTCACTGGGGCTCCAGAAAATAGATATTCTCCAACATTTACAATAAGTCTGTGCAGAATTCCTACCTTCTGGCCTCTTTTTATAGTCAAGAGAGATAGTGAGGCAATTTTAAGTTACCATTCATCTGGCCCATGAAGAGGTCTCCTTTAGAACAGAACCACAGGGCATGAGAGTGGACATTTGACTCTGCAGTTATGGAAGGAGAGCAGTCTGAACAACTCTGCACACCAACATTTGAGAAAATGCTTCCCATCTTCACTTCTTACGCACTTGGGATACAAATCCATTGAAACAACCTGAGGATACTTCATATACAGAAAGCAGATTTCTGAAGACAGTAGATTGATAGTGACAGCAATTCTACTTAGAACTGCTAGGCATCAGTTACCCTAGCTTTGAGGAGAGGGAGAGTACAGATGTAAAATTCACATAACATGAGGAAAGTCTGAAACATTGAATATGAGATTATACATTGGAGAGAAAATTCAAAATGTTTACAGACTTGTAAAATTTCATTCAAAAAAAATTCAGTGAGATTATTTTACCTCTGAAATAATGTCATTGAGACCAGACTGCATCACATTCTTCAGATACTTTTGAAAGCTGACTGAAATGTTTTAATTTCTAATCAAAATGTTTGTCTCAGATCCTGAAACACAAATGAATAATTTCTGCTTGTTGCATCTCAGATGGTAGCTATACAGTAGCTATAAAAATATATCCCAAGAAATTTCTGCTAAGTTAGGCATTAAAGGAAAGTGTAATGTAAGAGCAGGCTCTAAAATATTTTTTCCCAATGCATTATTAAAACCAGATCAGAAGAAATTTTTAGCAAGAGGATGACATTGTCATTTCATCAAGAAACAAAGTGTGCCATCTTAATTTGATCTTGAGATACACTATTTGGTTGAATGACTGGCCAATTCTTTCTGTTTAAAAGCAGGTATACAACCTGGGACAGAGAAACAATCAGTCAGTAGTAAGTCTACAAATTAATCTCTATCCTAAAGCAACAACACAGTATAATGAACAAACCCTATTATTTTAAATACAAATTGAGAAATATTTTGCTCTAGAGGAACAATGCAAAGGAAAGTTTAAGAGAGAAGTATCTTTGATACAGTATGATTTAAAGAGTGCTTATAACCGCATGGAGATTTGCTGTTCCATTAACAAAACTCTATTTAACAGGAGCAAACCTGGATTTCCTTGCTATTGTTTAAGCTCAGCATCATGATTCAGAGAATACGAGTTCTGAAGGTCACTCCAGAGACCTACCAAGAAGACTGCATTTTCAGAGATCACTTAATCAGAAATTCAAAGGTGTCTTAACATACACACTCACGTGAAACCTTTCAGAAGAGTTCAGGGCTAGAGTGGGCTCTTCAGAGGCACTGACAGCTGCTGAGAGCACAGGTGACTGCAATGTAACAAACCTTTTTTACAAACGTTAGCAAACCGTCACACCTTTTTCCATCTTGGTTTTAAAAGTTAAGAAACTGACACTTAATGAGGTGAAATGAGTTTACTTACAGGAGGTCAGAGTGATAGTTTCCCTCCCATCCCATGTCTACACAGCCAGGTGTAGTATCCTCGCTAGTCACTTATACCAATTTTCAGAAGAATGTCTCTAATTCACTAAAACTGCCCTCACATTTTCTGGTTTACCCAAATCCAGTCAAATCTGTCTACTTCCCACTCTGACTACAGAGCTACTAACAAAGCCTAATTCTCCCTCATGTTCCCGAGATAAAATGCCACCGAATTCAAAGATAAGAAAATAATTATAGACCACACAATTTCTTTTATGAGAAAAAACAAAAAAACCTCTTTCTTTTTCAAAAAGATTCTTCATGTTTTCTCCATTGTATCAATGCTTTGAAAATATATAGTGACACACAGCTGCTATTGCAATTATTGTATCTAAAAATAAGCTATTAAGGTATTATAGAAAAACTAATTTAGAAAAAACATGTACCACAAACTCTAGCTCTATAAAAAATGAACTCTTGAATGTTTTTATGAACTCGTTTCACAAAATACATATACATAGCCATGACACACAGAGGCCAATGTCAATATTCCCCTTCAAAATATCTGATAAATGAGTCAGTAATATTCACAACCAACTTCCTGTTTCCCCGATGTGCTATCATTACTACATCTTCCTAAGTTGGATATATTTTACTGTGACATACTTCGTATTTTGTGTTTCAGGACTTCATATGGATGTAACAACAGCAAAAATAAGCATATGAATAAAAAAGAGTAACCACTTTAATATACCCACAACAGGTGGATGATTATTTTGTTGCTCCTTCCTGCATAAGAAATAGCAACAGGTATAAACTAACATTAGCAGATTTATAACCACTGAGTGTTATAAGTGTAAGCATTAACTGAAATAACATCCCTACGACTTGAAAATTTAATTTTCCAAATTGCTGATCTTTAGAATCACTGATAAATACACCTATTTATACCTCTAGGTTTTCAGCATATGAAGAGAAAACTTTGACTTGTTGCCTGGCAATTGCACCTTTAGCCTCTATGTTCTCTTTTTTGTTCTGGAACAAATGAAAAAAAAACAAAAAACCAATGGAAGTTCAAAGGAAGAAATCATTGCACTGCAGATAGCTCTTTAAATCTTCAAAGCTAAGAAATTATTAGCAATTAGGAATTAGAAGCATTTAAATTAATGAAATTCAAGTGAAAATCAAAAATTTTTGACAGCCTTTGAAGGCATTAGTTAACTTCATTCTCTAACAAATAAATATGGTTTTCTTATAATTAAAAAGTATCTGTGACACTTTCCTTTTTATTTCTACTGTGGGGGCCCTGATAGGGTCCCACAAAGGTGGTTCGTGCCCTATGTGCTGTTCTTCTCAATCTCTCATCTCAGGGACAAAATAACAAACGACTTCAGGGCAGCTTCAGGTTGTTGGCCTACGCATATAAAGACTGCATCTTCCTATGGAATTATGAACGCAAGAAAAACCAAGACAAAACAAAAATCTAATAAATACTGCTTGGTTAAAAGAGGAAAATCAAAGCAAAAATTCGGTACCTAATTAACTCCTTTCCCTGTTGATTCAGGAGTAAGAGTAAAAAAGAAAGCAAGCACTCTGTTTTCTCATTTGATTCCATCAGTAAGCCTCCCAAGGGGAAAGGATGTCTGACTTATGAACTAACACCTTTGGAGTTCTCAGAATTCTTAAAGTATTTAGTTGCCTTACTCTCCTTGTCCTTCATCCCCAGACATCACATAATGTTAAAAAACTGCCTGTGTTAACAGGCAGGTTTACGACTGAGTTGAACTGCTACGGCTTTCATTTTTTGCCTTTCACCTACCAAATAAGGATTAATTATCAATATGCTGTGGAGATCTACAAGAAATTTCCATTTAGGGAAGTATTTTCCTACAACAGTGGTGCAACACTGTTTGGTTTGACTTTTAAATTTGCTTTCAGATAATGAAAATTCTTCAGTGGCATTAATTTTCATTTCAACTGAAAAGTCAAATTCCCATACATTTATAATTCCATGAATTTTTTTTCTCTTTCCAAGAAGGCTTATCTTTACCTCCCTTATAGACTGTATCCACCTGCTTACAAATATTTAACAGTAATTAAGAAAAAATAAGAAAACCAGGTGCCTTACTTTTGCAGATCAAAAAATAATCAAATTTTACTTGCCCTTGAGACACTACACACCAAAAAGGCCCTTTGAGCATGCTGAATGAACTAAGATCAGAATGTTCAGCTCAAGTTTCACACGAAAAGCTATGATATTTGCAGCATGCTTCATTATCCAACTTATTATTACCTTTCTCAGGGCTTGTGCAGTTGAAGGCAGCATTTCTGACTGACCACCAAAACCAGCAGGAAGCCAATGGAAAGGAAGAATTCCATCAAACTGGTTATCATATAATGCTAAAACAGCATTCCTTCCCTTGTTTCCTCTGCCACCACTCAGTAAGAGGGCTGAGGAGTCTCTACATTTCACTGTTCAAAGCTCAGAGGGTGATCAAGACAAAGCCCTCCCTGAACCTTCACAGTATTTTCCACCTCTGCAAGTCAAAAGGGCAAATGTATTTGCTTACACAGGCTATTTCTCCTCACCTTTAGGCACCTCCCTCTCAAAATACAGGGGAGAGGAGAGTAGAGGAGAGGAAAACAGTAAACATTTTCCTAACATTCAACAAAACCCTGTTTTTTACACAGTCCTCTCCAGAACTGTATTCTCCTTGCAGGTTTTCTCAAAGAAACATTGAGATTATTGACAGTCAAGAAGCTGTGAAGAGTCAAAAGAAGGTCAGAGAAGACAGTAAAGGAAAATTTCAGCAAAAGGGGCACTGTCATGGAGCTGGAGGGTATAACTATCAGTACAAGTTCAGGACTGTCATTTTGAAAGTTCATGCAATGAGCAGTGAGCAAGTTTGGGTAGTGAAAAGCACGTCCCATGAGCCAAGTACACAGGAGGTGAGGCACACTTCAGCCCACAGAACGCCTCCATGACTGCCCATGATGTGTCAGCATCTGCCCCCAGAGTACATTACTACAGCTGAGTAAACTAATTTAGCAGTAAGGTTTACACTTTACAGAAGGTGCATCACAGCACAGGAACAACATGGGCACGACACCAGCTGGAATCCCTTACACAAGAGACCACGGAAGTCAGGACACTGCCACTCTGAGAACATACATTTGACTAAGGGGCTGAAACTGAAGATGTTAGATGGCCAAAATAAGTGAAAGAAAAAATTAAAAGGAGGTAGGGAAATATTTTTGCCATTGACTATGAAGGTTACATATAAGATACCATTAAATGAGAGTTTCAAAAGGCTACAGATGGTGTTTGCACAGTTTCAATTCTACTGGACTCTTTTGTGGATATATCACTTAACTATTGTTCAATTTGCTGTGTAAACAAGGAATAAAGGAAGACATTTGAATATTTGCTTCGACTGCATTTTCTTTTTGGTATTGAAATGGTTGCTTTACATAATTTCATACTCCAGTTGACTCGCTATGATACTCATTATGAAATAATCAATTTACGAAATAATGAGTTATACATAACATACATTTCTGCAATGGTCTCTTAAGACACATGCTTGGACCTGGCCATAAAATCACCTTTCTGTTTAGAAGGCTTTGGCCTTGAATACTTTTTTCTAAATTATTCATTAAGGCTTTAGCATATACACAACCACAAGGATTAGAAAGTTATGTCTCCATTCTTTCCCCATACCCTCCCTGCACAAAAATCTATCACATGCATTTGAAGTGACAGTATGTATACCATCTCAAACGAGATAATTTCAAATTACTATCTCTATATAGACATGCATAGAGGCATATTTCTCATTTCCACTTTCTCCACTTCTTCTGTATGTTCCAATATAATATTTGCAATCCTAAAACAGTATCCCTTTCTATGTGAAACAACTTCCTCTCTATGTCTCCACTGTATTGAGACAGATCCCACAGTTAAAAGAGGAGAAAGCAAAGAAAGAAAAAATTCTGATGGCTGATCTGAAGTTGTCAAAAAATACTGACCCGGATGTAGTTCCTGTGTACCCTCTGCAACCCATAGAGTCAAAAGCAGTTTTCCTTCCTAGCAAAAGAGATCATAACATGCAAAAAAGTCTGATATTGATTATGGGGAAGAAAACAGACAGGAAGCTGCATAGTTTTCTTCACCTCTTTCTGACAGTGTGGGAAGAGCTGAATCTGCTGGCTTTCAGCTGTGCTTCCAGCAGGGAAGGGCGCATTGACCATCCCTTCACCTTGGACAGCGGCTGAAAGACACAGTTTATTTTTAAACACTTTAATAATAGAAGTCTGAAATAACCTTCTGAGGTCTGAATGGGTTGGATCCAGCATGCACATTTGACAGAATGATAACTCACAGTGCCTGCACAGCTAGTCAGAGATGCTTTGAAATAAACTTGATTGAAGTCACTAGCCAAGTGCTAGGTGCATTTTGAAGGCAACCCCTTGGGCTCTGGCTTCTCACTCCTCCTCTGCCCAAAGTGAGCAGGCTCTGAAGCAGCTGCAGCCAAAGCACAGTGACTATTAATTGCGAACAGGAAAAGCCATTACAAGAGCCAGGGGATGAGGAAAATCTTAGAAGTCTCAGGCATGAGGAGCTGCTAAAGGAGAAACACAAAATAGCTTTAGGTTACATTATTTCCTCTCAAAAATCACAGAGGAAGCACTGAACCACTGAAGGTAAAATGAATAAATGTAAGAAAAAATCCTGTTTGTGCTCATATCCTTGGTAGCAACTTGGTTTCCACAAGATACATGATGCTACATAGTGAGCATAGGAAGGCTTGTTAAAAAAAAAAATCCATATTTACAGCCACAAAGAAGGGCAATTCAGACTTAGGGCTCCTCTGCTGTTTTATAAGACATGTAAACACCAGTTAATTTCCAGCCATTTCCCTCTGTAGAGAAAAGAGAATTATCAAGGAATCACTCATTCTCTTCACATATGACATAAGGTTTCTCAGAAGATGATTCTTTGAATTGGCCCGTGTTTTCATCAGAAAAACTGTTTTTCTGACTTAAATATTTCCAGCTCATGCACTTGTGATGTCATTCATTTCCAAAACCAATTCACAACACAATTGCACAAAGCTTTGTGGCAAAACTGCAAAGAGAGCAAAGTGGGAGGGAAAGCGATGGGTCCACAACAAAATGGGACTGCCACAGGCCAATATCACATATGGCTTCGTCTGATAAACCCTTGGCTGTGGCTGGTTATTGAAATGCCTAAATTTGGGTGATGCAATCTCCTCTCTTCCCCCACAACTTAGTGATTAGAGGTGGAAAATAACAGCAACCTAAGGGCAAAAAAGAGTTGCTGCATTAGGAAGCTGCTCCTCTCTCACTGTAGTCAATCTGTACAATCTCTATGCCGTTCCACAGCAATACACATCCTGAAACACCCAGTGATCAACAAAAAAAGATCAATTTTTTTTTCAAGATAAAACTTCCAGCAATATTTACTAGAATAATGAATCTGCCACAGAATGATCGGTACAAGTTGTGCAAAATACTGAGCGTGTTATATTCCCTATATTTACAAAGATGCTAAACGCTGTGTTTCCCCCTACAACAAGCACCTAAAGCCAGTGAGAAATTATAATTGTCAAAAGGAATATGACAGAACAGAGTTCATGAACAAACAAATGTAACCAGACTATTCTTCCCTCCAGGAGACACCAGATATGATTGTGACCAGGAGTCACAGAGGTCTTAGTCCTGATTTAATACAGTGAAAACATCATTACCAGACTCTAAGCAGAAGAGATGGAAGGACAGAAAGCCACAAACAAAATCACCCTGGAAACAGCACAGGGCATCATGTAGCAATTCACAAAAGACAATTATCTGTCCCACTGCTTCATGCAAAGGTATCTTTCCTTAGGTCCACATGTGGGGAGACAATGCATACTCACACAGCTCCTTTGGGTTTCAGTGCTATCTGCTAACACTTACATTCCAATTGGAGGCCTTCAAATGGGAGATGGACAGCTAAACTTGAACCTTTTTCATTTTACTTCACACCACTTCCAGCATCCAAGGCAACACCTTAAAGGTTGTTGACTTGCCCTAGCTGTACAACTGGAGACAGGACAGAGGGAAGAAAGATTATTTTTCCTTGCTAATGAAATTCAGTAAAGCCTTCATTTGCATCAAACTGACTTTTCATTGATGAATAAAGAGGGACTATTTAAAAAATCCAGCTCCAACAGCTTATTCCAGCAATGGAAAGTGACAGCATATGCACACATATAATCACATGAGAAATAATAATAGTACGTCCCAGTGCACTGCATAGCATAAGAAAGCCAACTGCCTAAGGGATATGTCAAGAATGATTTATTTGTATACAGGGCTCTCTTTCCATGTGTCACTGCCTGATTTCTTCAACGGAATCGCCAAACCTTGGTGGAAAAAGAGCTATAGTTTCTTAATCTCTTATCTCATCATTTGAAAATAACTTAAATAGTTCTTTAACAGAAATGCAGGATCTTTCTCAGTAGTTGAAACATTGGAGGAAGCTGTTTAAAACTAATTTGCTTCTAACTTATATTCACACAAGTAATATGAAAAAAACTTTAGATTCTACTGAAAATACCAGTATTTTTATTTGAAAAACACATTGCTAATTCAGAAATTGAGGGGGCTTTTTCTTTTCTCTTCCTGTAGATGTTATCTCATGGGACTTCCTGTCTTAATATTTTCCAGCTTTTGAAATGTGATTCTTTTGCTTTTGTATATCCATGATATTATGTAAAACCAGACAGATGTATAGGTAGTGTGTCCATGCATAATAGTCAAAAAGCTACTACCTTCTCCTGACAAGACTACTCTCTCCTTACTGTTTTCTTCTCTGTTTCGCACATCCTCCATTGCAACTTCCCTGGAAAGTTTAAAGGAACCAGAATCTACTGGACAAGGAATTGAAAAGCAGACAACATGACGAATGGTAACATCTGGCTTTCCCTGTAATAATTGCTTCTGGAAGAGGTTGGTTAGTCAGAACTTTGACAAAGATTCAGCAACACTATATGCAGTATGAATTTTATCCAATGCACAGCAGTGAGCTGCTTACGAAACAATTGTACCTCATTAAGTCATCTGACAGATGAGTGAATTCTACATTTTCAAATGCGCAGTAGTTTTAACACTTCAAATTGTCAGAATTCTTGCAAAGGCATTGCTCCTGGAAAGGGTCTTAAGTGTTCCCATCACATCTTCTTGTGTTTTACCAGCCACCAAAGCCCTTAATAACACAATCCTGCTTCTAATTTCTAGATTTACTGAAATTTTGAAAAACATACAAGTTCTTATCAGATTTCCAGGTGAATTTTGAATATCAGTGAGCTTTAACTTTGGCCTGGCAAAATTTGAGAAAAATTAACAAAAGAGTTATGAAGCAGACCACCTATTACATAAAAGTGACCAGATGGTACCTCATTATGGTGAAACAAAACAGCCTGTAAGAAGACAATCTTAACACATTCAAAAGAGGGCCCGTATGAAACATCTACTGGTAGCATTGAATGGAATAGATGACAAATGCAGCTGATGAACAGCTTTGTTTTCACTGATTTTCCTGTTACTATCAAGGAAATGAGGACACAAATTATACACAGACTCATAAAATGACATCACATTGATCACATGTTGTCAATATAGATGAATAGAAATGTTCAATTCTTAATACCACACAGCATTTTTAAACAGGCTGCATTTGGTATTCTTGTTCATGATCTGCCTACATTGTGCCAGAGACACAAGCAAACTATTGCTATTGTTCCCTTGACAGCATCAAAATTGTCATCAAAGGAGTTTGTGGTCAATAGTAAACAGAAAATTTGATGAGGCAAGATGCACAAAGTATCCAAGTCAAAGGGAAGGAGCAATAGTGCTCTTCTGTGAAGCGAGACAGGTGTACACACAAGGAG
The DNA here is from genome assembly GCA_013396875.1 of Vireo altiloquus. NCBI lineage: Eukaryota > Metazoa > Chordata > Aves > Passeriformes > Vireonidae > Vireo > Vireo altiloquus. The sequence goes on along the minus strand of VZRF01010678.1, from coordinate 2,889,839 downwards.
TTACAGACCAAGTGCTTGCAGTGAGTGCACAAGATGTGTGCTGCAGCACAGAGCATAGCTTATCCATGTAGGAGCTGCAGAGTTTCCTGATTCCCAGAACAGAATTTAAAGGCTTTTTCAGCAAGGGAGGAGGTGTGATTTAGCAGAAAATCTAAAGGCAGAAGAAGCACAGCAAACAGAGGAGGACACCATCACAGCATTATTCAGAGAGGCAGTGCAGGGACATTGCTCCCTAGATGTGAAATGTATTGAAAGGTAGAAGAGGGAATCTTTACATAAGCACGCACATCCAAAGTACTTCTAGCATTACTTTAACAGTATATATGGCACAGTGTGATTAGGTAGTGACATACTTATTAAAGCAGTAACTATTATTGCCATTCTCCATGCTACACCACAGAAAAGAAACCAAATATATAGACAATCATTCAGGTTTATTGATGAGCTAGTTGGGCAGGGTAAAGGATTTCAGTTTCCCTACAGAAAAAATACTGCATTCATTTTTCATCAGCCAATTTGCATGAAGAACAACAAAAGTATAAAAAATAATCATGCATTTTATTTTCAAAATATTGTGGCCACAAGCTTCTCTTGCAAATTTTACAACCTGAGTTATTTTCCATCCATATTAGATAAACGAGACAGGGATGACAATGCATTGTACAAATTGCTCTAGATAAACCTCTAGAACAAACTGTATGTTCTGAGCTAATGCTTTTTAATCACAGGCCTGCATCAGCAACTAGGAAAAGTCATCCAGTTGGAGATAATGGCCAGGATAGGTGTCAGGAGACAGTCCCCAGAAGTCACCTTGCTTCCTGGACTGCAGAGGCTGAGCTGAAGACAGTGAGAAAACCTTCCCTGAGCCCCTTAAAAATGTGTGAGATGCTGAGACCAGCAGCAATTTATTTCTTCCATGTTCCCGATGCTTTGCAGCCTCACAACTATCAGTCTGAGGTATGCTTTGCCTCCTTCCCATATGCCCAAATAACCCAAAAAGGTTACCTGAAAGCCTGAAAATAAAATAGATGCATACAGCTCTCCTAAATGTGCAAACGTCACAGAGATTACGCCAAGGACTAGCACTATAAATGCACCACAGTCAGGATGCAATCAGGCACAGGTTTGCTTTATTCGTAACTGAAATGTCACCACACCATGCAAATGGGAATTTATGATGAAGAGAGAGGTAGTCTGTGCAGCATTAGTTATGCTTAATAAGTCATATCCCACTCTTCTTAAGCTCTTTTTAAGAAGCTTGGGAGAGACATCTGTTCATCTTGTTATTTGACTGCTGCTAAGCAGACATTAAGGATTTGTAAATATGCATAAATACTGCAGTTAACAGTTTCTCTAAATACATTTTTTGAACTGCCACCAATTTGGTATAGAAGGGTCCAGAACCGACAATTCAACTACTACTAAGTTCTTTATCTCTATAACTATCAGGACTCATTCAAAAATAAAGATGTGCACACCCAGATCATTACCTAAATGATTTCTAGGCTTTACATTCAGTTTCTTTTTAATTTATATGGTCCTTGCATTTAACAGGCCTTTTTATTTCCCTGATAAATATGAAATATTTCACATAAGGAAGAAAATAAGCCTGTATAAAAGAGGCATTTCTTCATAGACAAGCAAATGTACAAATCTTACAATTTTACAACTTCTACTACATGGGAAGATGCAAATTAACATGCCATATTTGTTAAGCACTTGTGAAAATAAAAAGAGGAAATGGTCAATTTTTAAGAAAGTCCTTGTAAAACTTGCCTTATTCAGATAAAGCAAAGTAAAAGCCTCAATGAATTACTTAATGCACATCCTAAATATATGAAATCCAAAGATACCTACCTTCTGCTATTAAATCAGTAATGGTAGTACTGACCCTTCAATTGCAATGACAGCAGAATTTCACAAACTCTAAAGTGACAAGTCCCTGCCCTGAAAGTTTTTAGCATAATTCAAATCCAACAAATCATTAATGGCTTAATTGCTTCAAAATTTTAGATGAATATATCTATTTGATGTAAGCATGCAAGAAATTTCTGAGAAAGCTTTCAGAATATGCTATTTCGTTAATTCATTATAAAAAAGAGGCTTTGTGTACAGCTATTTCTACTTGCATCAATTTGGATAGCCAACAAGCCTTAATTAGCTGCAATTTTCACAGAGCATGATCTGCAGGGACATAGGAGTCATTTTACATTACAGCAATTAATCTGTTAAGCCCTGTAGCTTTATGCTTAAAAGGCACACAGTATCTACTACTCAGGCAGAAGGGAAGGAGATTGCATGGATTATGTGAAATTAAAACAGTTACACAGTAGCTGATTCTTTCTCTTTAAAATACATCAAAATTACATATAAGTATATACACATTATAATTTATGCGTTATAAATAAATATGTGCTATAAATAAATATATGCATTACATTGAATTTATACAAACACAACCACTCACTCATTGATAAAGACAACATTCCTTGCACTTTCAATGAGCTAACACATTCAAAAACAAAAATGTGGGTTCTCCATGCTCATTCTGGAAATATATTCCTAGAAGTTGTTTACATGAAGGTTGGCACTATGGAAACTTGCCTTTCTCCCAGCTACTTAAAAATAGGCTTTCTCTGCAGTCAGGTAAAGCAAGGCTTTGACAGTGCCCTAACAGAGCATTTAACCAACAGGTCCTGCCAACCAGTTTCTTCCTTTTCATCCTTAGACCTTATCAATGAAATGATATAAGAATAAAAAATCTGGAAGGGTTACTCTCTTCTTTATTCTTATAACTAATTTTATGTGAAATCCAAAGAAAAGACAATTAGCATACACAGCATTAGGCAGGCATTAATGATTAAATGTAGATGCCTGAACTGTAGATATTTAAATTTACATTCCCTTTGTACACAGTGGAGAGGAATAAGCAATCTTGGAAGATGCAGTATCTCAGCCCAAAGATTTTCTTCTGCCATTGCAGAATGGTCCCAGAACATGTAAACTGTTTGACATAGTTCTCCAGAGAAAAGCTGGGAGAAGTGGGAAGCTTTGCTGGAGATGTCCTTTCCCAGTATGTGAAAAGTACATAAAGACAAATGGAAGAAGAAGCAAACGTGAAGGAACAAACTAAAAGTTCCAGGAAAATTTTTACACCCATAGAAACACCACAAAGGGAAAAGCACAATCTAGGTCCAGGGTGGTTTAACTTCAGCAGCTGAAGAGGTTCTTCTCTTCAAGAGGTTCTTCAAAGGAAAATGCAATACAAATACCAGCAATCACCAGGCCATGTACCTGCTGGAAGGAACCAAGGATTATGGATGATAAAGAAATTGGATCCATTAGCATTTCCTTCCATTTTTTAGTAGATGGACCTTTTGGGCCTTTGTGCTCCAGACAGGCCCAGACAAGCCCAATAAGGAGGGTGATTCCATAACACTTCCCCCAACAAGCAGTAAAGACAGGAACTATTTTGCCTTTTCATCCTGCCTCAGAACTACTCAGTGCAGCCACAACATCTGAATGACAGGCATTCTGGGTGCTGATATAAACATTAGCTTCCTTATTGTTATATAACTGTGTTGTTAAGAGATGGTCTTGTGCAATTGGTATGCTAAGGTTAAAACTTTTGTTCTTTCATTTTTTGTGCATTCTGTGAGTTCTAACTTGCCATTGGACCCATGCCACAAACTTCAGTGCTGGCCTTGAACTTCCCCCAAGCCATTGAGCTAACCAGCTTTCATCTGGAAGCTTCTCTACTTGATGAGAGTTTAAAGAAAAATATTCAATAGACATTTTATAAAGCACTAGTTTTAAGAATTAGTTCACTGAAACTTTTAACTCTATTCATTTAGTGTGACCAATGCAGGCAGGAACGTAGGCAGACATTGAGCATTACGATTCAGGATGAAATGTGCAAAATCTGCAGGTAAGCATGGAATGGTTTCCACATTGATTTATTTTAGTCTGCAAAAAATGACTGAAGGTCAGTTATACTTTTCTTATGCCGTCATGAAGACGGGAAGTACACATGGAATCTCAGTGACTCAGTTTAGTTTCTGGTTGGATACAACACATGCTATTTCAAAAAGACACTGAAAATATTTGTTGTTAAAACATGGAAGTGCTCACAGTCCCATTTTTTTCCACAGCACTTGGGCAAGGAGAGGAAATTATTTCTTAATCCCTGCAGTATTTTGCCTACAGAGTACATTGTCACTAAGCTCAAGTAAGATTACTCAGACTATGTGTATTTTCTTAGTGTTTTTTCTCCCTGGACAATGAAATAGTTGGACCCATAAAAACCTCATGTTCCTAACGATTCTTATCAGAAATATCAGCAGAGTCAAAACAGACATTTTCATGGGCTGTAAAATTTTCATTGAACCATGTTTCCAAATTGATTGTATATATTTTTGCTGCATCAACTCCTACGTCACTTTAGGCTGTCTGACTGATACTTGGTTTTGCACTAGCACTTCACTCCAAAACACCAATGATTTTTCAAACAGCTTGAGACTGTATGAGCCTGCAGAGAGATGGATACATATGCTAACAAATCCTCAATGAAATAAGTCCTAGAAATTTATCTATAAAGTGTTTTCTTAGGAACAAAAGCAGCTGAAATGAAAATTTTAAAGTCTGCATTCATACATTTTTAACAGGTCTCTTCAATTCACTATCAATGTTTAGATATTTAGATGTGAAAGCTGTTGTGGAATTTACACCGTCTATGGGCTTATCTGAGGGTGAAGTAGGTATTTGGCATGGCAGACAGCCTCAGAAATATTAAGATGGTTATTCGCACATAACATTTACAGCTCATTAAATAAAATCTACAGAAGAGAGTGAAAGTCACAGCTCCCATGTAAAGCCCAAGCCCAAGCCTTGGAGCAGAATTCCTGCTAAAAGTAGCACTACCCTGCCAGTCCTTGTTTTCTTATTAGAAAGATTTTCTAACTAGCAGAAATCCCTAACCATCATGTGTTTATGCTTTAAGCTCAGATTTTCACAGGCAACATCTCACTTTGAGTCTAAGTTTAGCCAAGGGTTACCTTCCTTGTGTTCTAGCCAATTTTTGATTATTTACCACAAGGTCTCAGGCAGCATCTTTCCTCCAGCACTTACTGTCCTTATGCAGTATAGACAATTAACATTTGCTTAAGGAACTTCAAGAGAGCACTCAGTTGTCCCCTTTCACAGCAGACTGCAGTTCAACTAAATATCAGCCCTCAGGAAAGTTTCATAAAAGTAAATCCTAACTAAAACTTTTTTCAAAAGAAAAAAATAATCATGTTTGGTTTATAGGTTTAACAGTGTTTTAAAGGAGTCTTTCCCACCTGAATAATAGGCTCCTTCACACTATGTGGCTGAACGTGGAGCTGGGAATTTTTCTGAAAATGGGTCCCAGAATTTTCTTTGACTTTTCCCAAAACTGTGGTCAAGACCCAGATACAAAACGGTTCTCTGTTTCTCCTCCTCTGGAAGGTTTCCTCAAGAAGGAAAGCCAGTGTTAAATGAAAAACGAAAGTGGCTGCAGAGAGGGTTACCAGAAGCTGGAATGACTAGCACCTAACAGGCTGCTAAGAAGCCATGGGAAGAAGCCTAATTGCTGCAAATAGGCTTCATTTTGAATGAACAGGGTCTAAACCTCAGGTGGAAAACATGTCAAGTTCTTCCAGCTAAGGAGTCATGCCCACACCCGAGTGACTGACCTTCTAGCCTGGATAGGTGTGCAGGTAGGTTTGTACTAGGGAACAGGATGGATTTGGGTCAAAGGACCTGAAGCACCACAACACCCAAACTCAAATCAGAAGGAGGAAAGTAGATACTAAAAGTCATATTTTTCATTGTATAAATCCAGGTAGGGTTAATATATATCCTTGGCTGTTTGAGTATAAATCTGGTTGCACATAATACAAGGGAAAAATCAGTACATTAGGAGAAACACAAATACTTTTGTCCAACATCATTCTTGACTAGGGATGCCTTCAGGAAAGCAACATGGTGGATGAGGAATGCTAGATGGGGAACCAGGAGCAGAATTACTCTTTTACCGTCTGTGGAGAGAGACAACATCTCAGGAAGGAGATTCTTCTTATCCTTTGGAAACTCCTTTCACAGACTGCAGAGAGAGTGCAGACACTAGCTAAATACAGACAAATAATGTTGGGGTGGATTAGGCCAGGCAAAGAGAATGGTTTACTCATGGATCATTTCCACCACCAGTATGAAGAGCAACATGTCAGTGATCCACATGCTTAACACTGGACAACTTATACCACTGCAAGAAGAAATTGTGCATGGTCTCCAACCACAAGCCATGTAAAATGAGAAATTAAGAATTAAATACCTACAAGAGAAATTCTGGGAAGGATTCTTAAAATGAGTAAGTTTTCCAGACTTTCATCTACCTGACTAAGCACTGTTTCCCACTCAAGCACAAACTCTAATACAAAGCCTGGCCTACTGGTTAGGTACAACTACACCACGTCCTGCACAAGACTCTACTGAAACCTACTCAAAGTGAGCAGAGGACTTTCTCAGGGAAGTTCTTTCTGAAAGGTTTTATGGGTTTCAGAGGTACTATGAACAATTCAGTTTGTTTCCTAAGATGAATCTTCACTCTGAAGAATCCAGGAGAGCTGGTAACTCCCTTCAGAAGCCAAGCTGCTGGAACTTCAAAAAGTCAAACTTATCCTGTTTCCCCATGAGGCTAACAGAAACATGGTGAAATCACTGGCTCTCCAGAAAAGGTAACCTTATTTACTGAGATAGCATCGTATGTTGTTCAATCCATTAAGAACAAAAAGGAAGAAAGATAATTGAAAGCCCAGATGTCTTTCAAGCTCAATCTGAATCTGTTACTGTAGTTCTGAAAGAGTAGGCGAAAGATGTTTTACAAGGCTGACATAAATTGCTAAGAATAATCCTACTCCCATTCATAAAAAAAACTTCTTGCATTCTATTTCCAATAGCTGTCACCCAGATATCTGCCTCTTAATTTTCACGTTCAAATAGTGGGGGGAAAAAAGCTTTATGAGAAAGCTGAAAATCTTCCCCTGATGGATTTCTTCTGGATTTCTCTAGACATACATCAAAAACTGTAACTACAGGTAAATACCAATAAGTTTAGATTGTCATTTGGTTCACTTTCCATGTATATTCATACTAGATGATGCAAATGGTGTTTCAAATCTTTCTTCCTGCATAGTCTTCTGAAGTTTTATGTAATACAATATAAAATCAGTGTGATTTAACCTGCACTTCAAAACTACTGTTTTTAAGGACAGGGTCTCTAGAAAGCATTTTAACTTGCATGATTTTCCATTTAATTCATTGCTTTCAAAAGAAGAAGCCATGTCAGAAACCACATATTACCAGTTAATAAAAACTGTGCTAGTCAGGTAAAGACCTTTATGTGAAAACAAAGATTTTATGTGCAAATAATCCCTTTTTTTTCCAGGAACTATGACTTTTCAAATTTCCATTTTGAAAAACCAACTTGAAGTTTACTTGTTATGATTCTTTTCCGAAGTCACTACCAAACAGTACAGAAATAAACATTTTTAAAGCCAAAGTTTGAGAAATTAAATTTTTTCTTGTCTCAATTTTTAAGGCATTTCCATCTTTTGCACAGTTAGATTTAAGTAAGAAGAAAGTAAATAATTCATTCCAACTAATTTTTACATAAATGAAGCAAATGTCCACAATTCTAAGAGTGAAAGAAGAGAGAAAATGATATGTTGTAATTTATCAAGTCATGGAGCTGCACAAACCACCATCTTTAGCCTATTATTTACACTGTGATTCTTTACTTGATTCTAATTTAGTTGCAGTGAGCAACTTAGCTCTGATAAGACAGCTTTTTGCATCTATGCACTTTAATCTGGGCAGGACTCTGAAATAGCTTTTGAAGTTCTTCATGCAAAAAGTGTAAGAACTAACAAGTAAATCAGGTAAGATGTTATTAACACTAGTAGCTAGGGAAAAGCCTCAGATATACTTGATCAATTTTGTCTTTAAGAGTTGATAATGTGGAGATATACAAAACTACATATGTGTAGGGATGCCTTGTGAAGGATTGAGATTAATGGCTCATCAGAGATCTAATAACCAAAATCACATCTTCTTTCCTCAAATGAAAAAAAAAAAGATTGGCACATTCACTCTGACTATCACCATGAGGCTGGGCCAATTCACTGGACTGATTGATTCCTGTCATTCCCATTCTATGCATTTTAAGAGGTGTGGACTGTTTCACCTAAAACTCATTCAAAATCACAGCCAGGCATGAGGAAGGCATCTGTTTTTGTATAAAGGTACAATATTAAATCATAGAACAATTTAGGTTGGAAAAGACCTCTAAGATCATTGAGTCCAACCATTAGCCCAGTATTGCCAAGTCCACCAACAAACCATGTCCTCAAGTGCCCCATCTACACCTCTTTTAAATGCCTCCAGGGATGGTGACTCAATCACCTCACAGGGTCACCTGTTCCAGTGTTTGACAACTCATTCATTGAAAAAAACTTTTCCTAATATCCAATCTCCCATGGCAGAACTTGAGGCCATTTCCTTTCGTTCTGTCATTGGTTGCCTAGAGGAGAGACCAATTCCCACCTGGAAACAACCTCCTTTCAGGTAGTTGCAGAGAGCAGTAAGGTCTCTCCTGAACATCCTTTTCTCCAGGCTAAACAACCCCAGCTCCCTCAGACTTGTGCTGCAGACCCTTCCCCAGCTCTGCTGCCCTTCTCTGGAGTTGCTCCAGCACCTCAATGTCTTTCTTCTGGTGAGAGGCCAGAAGAAAGACAGAACACAGGACTCTAGATGCACCCTCACCAGTGCTGAGCACAGGAGGAAAAGGTGGAATGATTTTGATTACTACTTGTTTTTGAAATCTACTCTGATTTTGTATTCAGTAGGCCTGCACTTTGAAAAGTTGCTCCTTCCTCTCTCTCTTATATAATACCTTGCAAACAACTCCCTTGAGTTCTTGCAAACTTGAAAAGAAATGTTAGAAGATTTTCCTTCCTGGATCTCAAATAACTTCCCTCTTTCACCTGCTTTATGTATCCATATTTCTTAGCACAGCAAAATTAGTAGCTACAATAATATGTGAGGGATAAAACTTTCAAATATACGGTGCTTGTCTAACTTGATAAAAGCTTATCATTTAATTAAAAGAAGGCTAATCCTGATACTTCAGTATTTTTTCCTAGATGAGGAACTAATTTGGCTTTAGATTTTTCTTCTCTGTATTTGTTGTTCCCAGAGAGGTTATTCATGGCAAAGACAGTATCTTCCTGATGACTGATTTTCCACCAGAAAATATACACAGTATTTAATTTTCTTTTCACTAAAGCAATAAATCCTTAGAGACACTTTAGTAAGTAGCATGCATCTGATTAATTCATTATTCACTTATTTTTAGCTGTTTGTTTCATTTGCACAGCCTGGCTCTTAAATATTTCACCATGGGACAATAACTGTTCCTATCCAGAATAAATAAAAACCAATGGTATGCTCAATCCTAATGGGATAGATATTTTAAAATACAAAGTTACTTTCCAATAGAAAAATATGATTAATTGAAGACCGTTTTATTGAAGGATATTTACTTTTCACCTTCCGCTCAAATGCGAAATTAAACCACATCCAAATGTCAAAGCCAAACTACTCTTTTTCAATCATCTCAATCAAAGTACTTCCAAAGAACTCCAGCTCCCTATTTGTGCAAATAGAATCTCTGGAGAACTCTAAAAGCATTTCCAAAATCAAATAGGTAGGATAGCCAGGAAGGACAGACCATCCATTAAGAACCTGTGAAAGTTAGTTAATTCAAGGGTTTCAAAATAAGCTTTTTGAGTTCAAGTCCAAATTTTACCTTATGTGAAAATCTATAATTTTTTTTTTTTAGATAATGCCCGAAAATTATTGCTGTTGCACATTTCTGGTAGAAATTCTTCATTCTTTCAGAGTTGAAATGAACTAAATATAGACTTTCAAAGTCTCTCTTGTATAACATAAAATTAATTTCTAGTTTTTCCACTGTTTTGTATGAATTATAAAAGTTATGACTTACAAAAATGAGCTACTCAATAGCTTTACGATCTAGATAAAAAAGTAAGTAGCATGGTAATGAAGTCAATTTAAATAAGGTAAATTCTCATGTTGAAAAAAAATTGCAGTTGTTTTCATCTGACACATCTACTGATCTCTAAAAACTCTGTTGACTTGAATTAGCTCAGCTTTCCTGTACACCTTTATCATGCCATTTTACAGCATGGAAACAAAAACATGTAAGAATATTAAACGACTTCTTAAAGCTTCTGCTAGAGTTGCAAATAAAGTCCATGCCTGATTCTTATTTCTATGTTTTACTTTCAAGCTGTTTCCTTTTCTCTATATAAATACCAGCATTTTCAAAATGTTCTGCTTTATGTCTCATTCACTATTAACATCCCAGTTCATCACCAGCTTTAGCATTTCTCTGTTTAGGAAGACAGGAGTAAAAGCCAACACAACTATTTGATTACAAAAAATGGGCCTGATGTGCAGTAACCTCATCAAAACCTCACGATTCAGTGATTGGAAGTAAATTGTCTCAGTGTGGAGGGGAATAGAACAGGTTATGAACATAAATTCAAATATTTTAATATAGCTTGTATTCGCAGATTTGACATTACTTTATGTCTTTACTAAGTCAGCAATAGCGAGATCTAGAGGTAATTAGAACATGTCAAATCTATCAAATTTCACCTACCACTTCTGTCTAAAGTTTAATCAGTTAATATAAGTTTATTTAGACTCTTTTGCCTTATCATAAAAATCCTTTAGGGTAGTATTTGTAACCCATTTATTGCCTTTATGTAGAGTACTCTCCAAGAATTGCAAATGTCAAAAAGCACTTATTTGAAACCATTACATTGAAACAACCTGACTCTATAGGGATAAAGACAGTGAGGTGCAGTCTTGGGTTTTCTTGAGGTCACATTTAAGAATGGATTAGTTTTGTTTTGCTAGAGGCAAAACCTCAAATCCAGAATGCTTTATGGCCTGACACCACAGAAACTAAAGGCAAAGATTGGTCTGTGTATTAAATAAGGCTGGATGTTCTCACTGAAAACACAAAAGCAATGGCACTAGTAGTAGTAGTAAGTAGTATCATCATTATTATTATCATTGTTTTTTTGCTGTTGTCTTTACTGTTGTTTACAGTATAAATCTGTAACAATACTGATTAGTATATTTTCACCTTCCTTTATACGCTCCAGAGAAGACTTAAACTATGCCAGGTTTAAACCTTTATGTGTCTGCATCATGCTAGAGTCATTTTTCTGAACCCATGAAGTTAAGACTCCAGCCCTACTAATTAATCTTATGTTTTTTAAAGAAATTTGTTTATTTTATGTATGGAAATAAAATGTTTTTCATAGATGAGATTAAATATCGGCAGAGAGGGTACTGTTCATGTGTAATTTTTCTCTCAGTTATAGGAGCATATAAAAATGCTACCCACAGACCAAAAAACCAGTAAATTATGCACCATATAGACATTTGAAAACAGCATCCTGCTTTGATACACAGGAGAGATCTTTAATAGACCAGATCATGGTCCAAAAAAAAATTGATTGTAAAGGCAAAGCAGCAGTAATGAAACAAAAATGTCTGCATTTTACTTAGCCAAAAAGCTCAATACCAAAAAACATAATTTATGAACTCCATTCATACTTAGATCATCAAATCTCTTAACTGCTAAAGGAGATGCTCCAAAGAAATGAAACTGATTGAGCAATTATATGCACTATAATGAGCAAGCAGAAGGGAGGAGGAGAATTTTCTTGGGCTACTTGAACTTTTGCATGCCCTGGCTTTTGAAGTGTGCAAACCTCATGACTTTCTTCTGCAATCACACACAGCAGTAACTCTGAGCATCCCTCTAGGGTTTCTGCATCCCTTTGAAGCATCACAGACCTTTTTGATGCATGGCACTACTAATAGTTCTTTCTGAAAAATCTTACAAATCTCAGTGTATCTCCAAAACTGAAAACCTAAAATAAGTTATCTGCTGCTATGAACAGGGCTTATTAGAACAACTTAACAAATTTCATCTTACCAATCAAGATGACAGGAGCTTAATCTTTTCCTAATCTGAGCTTGTGAAGAGTTGCTGGTCAGGTCTTCCTCTCCAGCTCATCACCTGTACTGGGGAGGTTTTCCTTGAAAAGCACCTGTGAAAATATTCTCAGAAAAGATAACTAAAGCTGAAGTGGGAGTACATTTTTATTTTTTTTTAGGTAAGTGTTCCTCCCAGTTGAGATCTTAAGCTGTGTAGTATTTTGTGGTGGTTGTTTCATCATTTTTCCTGTTGCTAACAAAAATACATCCTTTTTTAAAAAATAAGCTCGCCATTGGAAAAAAAGAAAAAAAGGTTGTTTCCCTACTTTACCTCTATATCTGACAATATACCATGAATTTTCACAGCCAAAGGATTGTAGTTAAACTCTCTGTATCGATTCAGGAGACGGCAGAAAATCACCCTTTCCCTCACCTGAAAGGATTTTAGTTTAGCCCACACAGCTTCTATCAAAGGTTTTCAAACTTAATATGAGATATCACTTATCTACTTAAGTAGTTTTTACAAGCCACTTTGAAAACCTTATATGCTTTCCATAGCTGGAAACCCTGACCCTACACCAACAAAGAAAACTGAAAATAGCATTTTTTACTCCTCCTGTCTAAAAATAGTAACCTCTTACTCACTATCACAAAATTTGCACTTCTTTAAAAAAAAAATCTAGATTCCTCAAATATTTATATTTCCATCTTTGCAGCTACTGTGTATTTTTGTATGTATATATGAAATTTGTTATATTTCATGCATAAACCTGGGTTCCTACCCAGGCTTTAAAACACAGTTCTCCTTTGCCAGGGAAATTAATATGCTCGATAAAATTTGCCTTCTGTGCTCTGCAAACTGGTTTAGTACTTACTGGTATGGAGTGATTTTGACAAAAATATAAGCAACTGAAAAAATGGAATTGCAATGAAAAAATAACAGACGATCTAACTGCAGGCCACAGCTATGAGTTGTTTTGGTTCTCATTATGTTCAAAGAAACTGAAATGATTCTCTGTGCACTGAAAAACTACAGTGTTTGCTGGTAAAGGAAAAGAAGGCATTAAAAAAGGCTGCAATAAGAAAATACTGAAAAAAGAAAATGAGGCATTGTAGACCAGAAGAAGGGGAAGAGCTAATTATCAAACATGTCTGAGGCAGTCTTAAGTTCTTCAATATTTTGTCTGTCTATTCTATGTTGGTTTGGTTTTGTTTTTTTTTTTTTTTTTTTTTTTTTGCATTGGAAAAATATATACTGCTGGTTTTAAAAGAGGGATGGAAAAGCTGTGAAAATGAGAACTGACATTTAAATGACTTACCGGAAATGAACTGTAAGAGAAAGACAGAAGAGAGCAACTCCTCTTTCCAAGCAAAAAAAGTGTCTGACCTTGTGACTTTTTCAGTTTGATAGTACATATCGTGGCTGAGATGGGAGCAAATTAGAGCAATTATGCTAGTATTTACTAGCATAAATATTTTTTAAAATTATTTTTCCCCCCAAAATCCAAAATCAGAAAAGTCTCCACATGGCACAGTAACAGGTACAATGCAAGGACCAGTCAATTGTATCTATTTGGGGTTTTTTTCTTTGTTTGCTCCCTTTCCACTTTTACTCTGGCAAAAATAAATCATTCATCATTAGAAAATATCATATGTACTGATGTCAAAACCTAAACTACAGTTTTATGGCTCTTGAGAGAAGACAGAATTCCACTGAATAAGAACATCCATGGAAACAGTATTTTTCTGTTATATACTGGAAACAGAATTTGAGACAAAATAGAAAGTTAAAGCCAACTTCCAAGTTACTTTCTACAAAAGTTCACTCAAGTCTAAATATACAGAGAAATACTCTATTTTTTCTCTCAGAATTAAGTACAAATTCTCTCCACAAACTATCCATTAAAGAGAATCAACATGATAAATCATCACAACATTATTTTCAACATGCTATGCACAGCTGAAGAGAAGGGATTTGAATAAAATATCTGTCTCAGCTTTAATTACAGTGCCATTTCCTCAAAGCTGTAATAAGGTTCATTTCCGCAAAGCAGTTTTCCATTTTTCCCCTTGCTTATTTTATCTCAACAGCAAATGCACAATTAAAAATTTTGTAAAATCAGACCAAATGTGTCATGTTACAGAAAGATTTAACAAACCCTATGAATCATTTCTCAGGTGAAAATTAAGAGGGAAAAGAACAAGAAGAAAACAAATAAACGATGCAAAGGAAGAAGCTGTTCCACTGTAACTGTTGGAACAAAACAGGTTCACTTTAAATACTATAAAAGCACTGGAAATATATTTTTTTTCTAACTATAAATGGCAAAATCATTTGGAATGAAGGTACTTCTGTATCTGGCACACAAGGACAGCTAACTACATTAGCAAAATGGTTCACACGTTTATTTCAGATGTTTCATCCACCTTTTTATCCTAAATCCCTTGCAAATAGCAAGTGAAAAAGGCTTTGAACAGGCTAAAAATACGCTGCACACTTTTGGAAGATCTGAGTCTGAATCTTCAAGCCTATGTTTTGGTTGAAGGTCCTCCTTTAACCAGTACCAACCAGGGAAAACCACTAGAAGGTTGGCTCTTTTCTCACATCAGGATTAGAGGGCTAGATCCCTTGAAACAAACTGAACAAACAAAGACAATTCAGAATTTGAGGCTGAGAATGAACTTGAGCCCCAAGCTAACATGACTAAAAAGACTTCAAAGCTTAGACATTACATTATAGACAACCACAGACTACTGAAAAATGTATCACACCCAATAAGATGGTGTCGATATATTTAATATTAAAGTCAAGTCACCAAAAGAAGAATACAGGTGGTCTTGATGCCTGAAGCTGAATTCTTGAGTTTGGAAAGCAGTAAAAAAGGTTTGCATTAAATACAGAAAAAGAAAACATAGCTGACTTGTACTTTCTGCCTCCTAGCAAGCACAAAAGAGGAGGAAAAAAAGTAGATTTTTCAAGGTGGATTAAGTAAGAACCAGAAGAAAGGCTTGGCAGCAAAACATAAATAATGCAGGCATGAACAAGGAAGACTGTGTCACTGTTAGAAACAGAGAGGAGGTTAAGGAGTCCAGGCGTGGGGCAAAATCTGTAGCTGTTTGCTGGTGTTTGGCACAGAAGTGTTTATAGTGTACAGACTGGAGGTGCTGGGTATTGGTACCAGGGCTACCTGACCGTGGGCACCACAGCGAATCCTTCACTGAGCTCTGCTCCAGAGGGCAGCTCTGCACACCCTGAATGGTGTCCTTGTACTTCCAAACTCCTTCATGAAAAATCTGCTCTCTTGGGTAAGAGACATCGAGTGTAAACTCCAACAAAAAACATTTTTATTTCTGATGTGGTGAGCATTTGATGAAGCAAAGTTAAACCTCAAATTAAATTTACCGCTCCCTGCACCCATCATCTGGGACATGTAGTCACAAACTGTTCAAATACAGGTTCTTCTACCACTTCATAAAATTGAATAGAGTTGGTTTTTCCTAAAGTACAATGTCGCACAGTAGCTAATACACATCTCAAAACTGCACAAAACCTCTTACTGGCTAATTTATTGCTCATGGGGAAAATCTACACACAACAAACATTTTTATATGCATGGTTATTTTCTATTTATATTTACGTTTTGACTAAATGCACTAATCACATTTTAAACGGCCTGTGCTGAGGAGAAGGATGTATTATATTGTGTCACTGTCAAGAAAGAGCAGTAAACCTCTCAAGTACAAAAAATTCAGCCCTTGCTTGTCTCCTGCCCTGTTTAAGCACTGTGCTGCAGCACTGTTGAGACAGGCATCATTGCTCTGTGATGACTCTTACTCACAGGACGTAAGGAAATTTGAAATTTCAATATTATTTTTTAATCACAACTCGCAGTCAATCAGTAATTTTGACTGAAAATTTTGAACATGACAGAAACCTAATGCTTGTGAACAAAACAAAATCCTTTTGCTGTAGGAAGTGTCTCAGCTGTTGATCACTACAGTGTTACTGTATACTGGCCAATGTGGAATATTACTCTGCTGGGTTTAAATTACAGTTAACTTAGCTGCAACTCAAAAATAAGGAGATAAACTTGCAAAAAAGCACTTAAACAGCAAAGAGATTAGAATCATAGGACCATTTAGGTTGGAAAAGACCTCTAACATCGAGTCTAACCATTAACCTAACACTGTTGAGTTCAACGCTAAACCATGTCCCCAAATGCCACATCTACACCTCTTTTAAATGCCTCCAGGGATGGTGACTCAACCACTTCCTCAGGCGGCTGTTTCCAATGGTTAACAACCCTTCTGGTGAAGGAATTTTTCCTAATATCCAATCTAAACCTCCTCTAGCACAACTTGAGGCCATTTCCTCTCGTTCTGTCATTGGTTGCCTAGAGGAGAGACCAACTCCCACCTGAAAACAACCTCCTTTCAGGTAGTTGCAGAGAGCAGTAAGGTCTCTCCTGAACATCCTTTTCTCCAGGCTAAACAACCCCAGCTCCCTCAGCTGCTGCTCATCAGACCTGTGCTGCAGACCCTTCCCCAGCTCTGCTGCCCTTCTCTGGAGTTGCTCCAGTACCTCAATGTCTTTCTAATAGTGAGCAGCCCAAAACTGCACACCAACTCAAGGTTCTGGCCTCAGCAGTGCCAAGTACCAGAGGACATCCTGCTGGCCACACTATTTCTGACACGAGCCCCAGTGTCACTGGACTTTTTGGCCACCTGGGCATACACTGGCTCATGTTCATCTGCTGTTTACCAGCTCTCCCAAGTCCTTTTCCATCAGGCCTGTTCCAGCCACTTTGCCTCAGGCCTGTTTGCTGCATGGGGTTGTTGTGACCCAAGAGCAAGACTTGGCACTTCTCCTGCTCAAGCCTCATGCTACTGGCCTTGCTCCATCTGCAGATTACAGATCCTATCTTCCCTATCCTGCAGTAGATCAACACTCCCACCCAACTTGGTATCATCTGCAAAGTGACCAAGGGTGCACTTGATCCCCTCATCCAGATCATCAGTAAAGATATTAAAAAGGTCCGACCCCAACACTGAGCCCTGGGCAACTCCACTAGTGACTTGTCACCAGCTGGATGTATCTCAGTTCACCACTACTCCCTCCCTCTGTCCATCCAGACAGTTTTTTAACCAGCAAACAGTGCACCTGCCCAAGCCATGAGTAATCCATTTCTCCAGAAGGATGTTGCGGGATATGCTGTCAAATGGTTTAGTAAAGTCCAGGTTGACAACATCCACAACCTTCCCCTCATCCATTCAGTGGGTCACTTTGTCATAGAATGAGATCAGGTTGGTCAAACAGGACCTTTCACACACCCCTGCTGGCTGGGCCTGACCCCCTGGTTGTCCTGCACATGCCGTGTGATGGCACTCAAGACAATCTGCTCCAGGACCTTCCCTGGCACTGAGGTCAGGCTAACAGGCCTGGCATTCCTGAGATCATCCTTCCAGCCCTTCTTATAAATGCGTCACAGTTGCCAACTTGTGCTGATTCTACAACAATTTGTAACTCTCACTGAGATTTTTTAAAACATATTTAGCTGGAATTTTCTCATGCATAATCTCTTACTAACTGGACAAAAATTACTCTATCTTGTTTCCAAACTACACTCTATTGCAAAGAAAAAAAGAGTTCTGTTGTCCTGTTTCAGATTAGTCATTACTTTTGCTTCTATTCTGGCTTTTGTTACTTATTTGCAGAATTTTAGAGCTGTGTGGTTGGAAAAGCAATAACCAGGTGATCCAACATTTCTCCCAAATATAGCACTGACATATACAGTGAACATGGCATAAAGGCCACGATGGTCAGTGGCAATGTTTGAAACAATTTAGATCATCAGCTTTGTTCTTCACTGCTGAATGCTCATTTGGGAGCACAGCACCAGAGCAAGGCATGCAAATTGCCCATCCAAGGTGCACCAATTTTGTCTGAAAGCCAGTCACAAAAAGAAGAAGCTGCATCTATGTCCAGATAATCTTTCCAGCTCTGCCAAAGCTCAGCCCAGCCTAGTGGTTGATATTCAGCTGAGCTCTTCTACTTTTTATTCGGACAGTGCCCATTTCTGGCAGATGGCAGTTTACATAATGATGACAAATGTGAGTGAGCAGCTGTCATCAGTGCTCATCATTTATGCATCATGCAGTATCAGCAGTAAAAAACTCCCCTTTTGAAGGGGGGGAAATATTTCAAATCCCCAAAATCAACACCTAAAATCACTCTCCCTGGCATAAAAATAACAACAGGAAATAGTAATCACCAGAAAGTAGTAACTGGAGAATCAGGAAAAAGATACTCTTGACTATTTTGGGAGCTACCAGAGTGCCTTAGTTTTACAAGTCTTCTACAAGCAGCCTATTACCTGTCCTCTCCTGTGGCTTATCAGTCCCATAGAAAAAAAAGTTCTGTGTAAGCATTTTCATTTCATTTCAAAGCAAAGCATTTAATCTTAGCTCTAAATACCTTCATAAAGCATTTTGCAAGATCTAAATGATAAACAGATATATTATTCTTCCTTGCAACTCTTATTCTTCAGTCATAATAACCTCTATCCCAGCGATAACACACAGGTACTGTTAACACTGTCTTTGATGTCTGTAGCAAAGGGCATCTGCCTTTGCCCTTAGCAGTGGAGGAAATGGTTTATCATTAAGGCTCCCTCCTAACAGCCACATTTCAGCATTTGCTACAGCTCTGCAATCTCACCGAGGTCAATGAACTGGCACTGGTGTATACAAAAGCTCATCTTTTTAGTTTCTGACTCTCCTACACGACGAAGAAGAGGATCTATAAAACTAACCACTAAACATTAATTTGCTTATACCTGCTATTCCTGTTTGTTTTTACATACTGGTTCTTTTCATTAAGTTTACACACCTGTTAAGTCTTCATATTTACAAGAAAACTCAAAGTAATTTAACAGATTCATTCTGCCACCTTAATTATTGCCTTTTACTACACTACCAGAGACTCCATAATACAGTTTCAAGTACTTTGGCGTTACTTCTTTGAAATTGGGTTGGTGCAGTATCTTTCAAAACCAAAACCAAGAACGATTTTTAAAAGAATCTTGCATCAAACTTTGTCCAGCTATAAAAAAGATGCACATCTCCTGTCTGTAAAGTAAATAAAGTTAGGCAATAGCCAAATAACACACCTGTCATCTGCTGCTTCCTATATTTTCCAGTTCATTCCCTTTAAATCAAAAAAAGGCATTGGAGCTTCATATTCTGTCTTTCAGAACATAAAAAAAATGGACTTTCAACAAACTGCCATTTCAACCCAAAACGGGTTCTGACTCAATACAATCCGCAAACTTTAAAGTGGTGCCAATACCCTCCACATATTTCTCTCATTTTCTTCTTTCATCATCTATTAGCACGTAATATGAAACTCTGCTTTCTATTTCTTAACAAATAGTTGTTTCTATTATCAAGTTCCATGAAAAAGTGCTGTCTTTCAGCTGAGAAAAAAGTGGTTTGACCCAAATTTATAGCCATTCTTTTTTTCCTTTTTTTTTTTTTGTTCCAAACCTAGTCTGATTCTAGATGCCAGATTTTCCAGCTGAAAACCACAATGAAGAACAGGTGTATTTGAAAGCATAGTTAGCAAATTGAAGCAATTGGAGTTCAGCTATACAGCTACACACTGTGTAGTACCCAGCCCACCCACACAGACATTGGCTCATTTGTCCATTAAAATTCAGGAACTTAATAAACTATAATTTTGTATAATTCATAAGCAAACAAATCCCATCTGTTTTACCTTCAGAGACAGTGTTGATCAGGGGGCATGAATGCAATGAATACTCAGTGGTACTCTACTGGTATAAACATATGCTGAGGAGAAAGCCTAAAGGCTTTGAAGATTTGCAATAGTTCCAAGCTCATGTGCAAAAAGAAAAGCAGTCAGGACTTGAAAAACTGCAGAAGGAGTTGCAAGGTAGGAGTTCCTGCCTACCTTGCAATACTATGACAGAGCATTTAATCCTCATGACCACCCTTGCATGAAAGGTAGGCACACACACAGGGGAAAAAACAAAAAAAGGCAAGAGTGCAATAGGAATATGTAGTAACTTTGTATCTTTCTAATTGCAATGCTTATCTTTCCTGATAGATCTGCGAAGCAAAGGTCCCTTCAGGGGAGGCAGGTGCAGGCCCACTTGTACAGCCTTCTTTTTAGGCTATGCAAACTGGAAGAAAGGCAGCAGGTTCAATGACTTTCCTGTTCCAAACACAGTTCAACAATACACCATCTCTTCAACATGCTGTCATAAAATCTTCTCTTCTCTACTCCAACTGTTCTCTGTGTAAACATACACATTTTATTACACACAAAGCACAGGCGTCCTGAGTTCAGGCATCCTGAACTGTTCTTAAGCATACACTAAATAGTTTCAAACCTTCAGTTTCAAATGAGGAGCTATGTATACTGTACATATTTTCTGTGTTTTGGCTTACTCCTTTTAAGGGATAACAAACTCAGAATACTATTGTACATTTTAGGATTTACAGAAGGAAAACACCAACTGATAACAAATCTTCAGCTGGAATAAACTGTCTCTTCCACTGATTTCTGCCCCCTTCGACAGCCAAAAATTGTGCTGGTGCTCTTGGCTGTCCTACTGCATGTGTTCTGCTCCAAGGGACCACTCTGGAATTGGATGCCAGTTACTAGCTCTTCCACTCTTTTTAAAAGACAGTTATTAAGTTGCTGGCCCTTACAGAAGATCTCCTGGCCACCTCAGAACTACAGGTGCAGAATGATTGCCTGGTTTTAGCATCTGTACTAAATAAAGGTTGGCAGCTGCTGAAGGGTTTCCTTTTCTCTGCCTCCAACAACAATGCATACAGATCGTTTCTTTATGATTTCTGAGCAATCATTCTGTTCTAGATATCATGCATGTGACTTGACATCTGGGGAACTTGTACTGGCGTGTTCAGTTACCTTCCCTGATATCAAGCCCCAGAAAAGAGTACTCTGATTAACAAAGAAAAATGAGAGTGAGATGTAAACTAAGCAGACTGATGGGGGGAGGGACAGAGGGAAGAAAGAAAAGCTTTTTTTAATTAAATGAGGGCAGAGTGCAACAGAATCAATAGTCTTTAGGGAGAAAAAAAAGACATAAAACAGTATTTTAAAACTGCATTTCAATAATTTGAACATATGCCTATCAATAAGCAGTAAAATAAATTCTAGCATAGTGACAAAGTAATTTCCCAGACAAAAAAATGATAATGCATTCCCCCTAACATACCTATAGACTTGAAAGAAAATCTGTATGTCAGCAAATTTCACCAGCCTAAGGCTTCCCTCCTCCAGATCAAACAATATGATCCATCACAACAACGCTCTGCACCACAGGTAGGAAGAATTCTCTGACTTGTCTAGATGATCTACATAATTAAATTCATAGCAATTGTGTTATCAACCTACTATCTCTTTTTACTGTTTCTCATCTGACAAGGGCTTACACAGCCAAAAGCCTTTCCTATTTCTTCCCTCAAAGCCTTCTGATCTAACAAAAGACATTATTTCTTCCTGTAAATCATTATTCTCTTAGATATTTATTCTAGCAGAACTACAACAGCCTGAATACCAGGACTAAGATAAACAGCTCATATAGGACAGCTCACTTCACCTAGTTTCTGTCAAAAAAATCATGCCAACATCCCAGGTTTCTGCTTCTCTCCTCAGTTCAGAAAGTTACAAAACATTACAGTTCCCGGCAGCAAAAAAGTTTCAAACTGTATTTTAATACTGAATTCAGCATTATAGTTTCAGAACTCCATTTTTTTATTTGTCACAAACTGCCCCAAGACTAAAGAAACACTCATGCTCTGCATCTTAGCTCACATCTTCACAAAGGGAAACTCTAGCTGATGAGGTCTGCCTCAGCAATGAGTACTAATAAGTTTATGGGAATAATTTTTAGAAGGTTTTTGGGAGATGAAATGATGATTCATCCATATGAAAACAAACACACACAAATAAAAGCAATGAACAAAACAAGCAAAAAAAAGGTCTTATGTGTTTGTTACATAGTTACTTTTCATCTCATAGAATTAAATATTCATGGAGTTTCCAAATCTAGCTGCCTGTTACTCAGGAAAAACTGTTAAATATGTAGCAGGATGATATGCTGTGTGAGCTTCATACACTTAGATATTCAATTTTTTATATGATGGCTTAAGGATTTTCATTTATTTCACAGTTTTCTGCACCTCAGTTCTTTGCCAATGCCTGTCACAAAAGGCATTATATCACATGGAAAACAGACAAAGAAGGCTGGTGAATTACCTCTTTCTTTCCAACTCAGGCAGAAACACTGCTAAAAGCATCAGAATTTATGTCAGAGAGCAAGGCAAAATGCAACTAAGGAAACGATTTCTTTAGAAGAGAATAAATATTGTAAAGTAAAAAATAAAAACCACATGAGGAAACGTAAGCTGAGAAGAAAATTTTAGCAATCCTTTAGTTTGAAAAACTTACAGAATTAAATATCTTCATCCTAACTCTGATGCAAATTTCAGTTGTATGAGGAATACAGGAGAAATCTACACTTCTCCAGTTACTATCTATTATCTATCCATACATGAAAGTCCATGGTAAGTACATGAAGGCAGCAGCTTTGTTTCCAAACACAGCCTGGACCAGTGCTCCATTCAAACGGTTTTGAAGCTGTTTTTTTATTTTTGGCAAGAGAAAATGTGTTTCTATGATAATCTCTCCCATAGCTCACAAACACAAGTGATCAATACCACTCAGGTAAACAATTCCTTCACTGATGTACAGAGACAAACAATCAAACTCTTCATAATAGCTTCAGCCCACGTAATGGCAAGAGAAGTTTAAAATAACTCAAACACAGAAATCTCTTAATATGTTTGAATAAAAGACCTATTGAATGAAAAGGTACAATATTTGTGCATTATGTTAACACAAAGGAAATTAGGAAATGCTTAAAAGGGACTGAATATTAAATCATTTTAATTCATAGAGATTTATCTTTCTTGAGAGAGATCCACTCAGGACTAAAAACTCATTTATAAGGATAAATTTCATGAGTAACTGGAACATAGCTATAGGAACAAAAGTTGAAGCATATGCCTGTTCGTTTTATATTTTGTTTTCCTTAAGTGCAAGACCTAAGAAAAATGCTTCATCTTTCAAAGTTATTGCTGCCTGATAAATACATCGATATAAAAAGTGAAAATGCAACAGGAAAAAACAAATACTCCACACTGATGGAAAAAGTGTATTTTAAATCATCTTTGTAGGTATTTCCTACATGTGAAAGTTGAGGGTTTTTAGAACTGAAACAAATAAGATATTTTTCTATTTGTGTTTTTCCAAAAATAAAGTTTTGCACAAAGCAATATTTTGTATTATATTCTCCACTCATCACAAAAAGACATTAAGAATATTAATGAGATCACAAAAATGCCAGACTCACTTGCTCAGCCTCCATTCACAGGAATAGAACATGTTACCAGCATCATCAATGCTAAGCCCACAGGTCAAATAGGCAGGTGTTAATATGACAGGCAAGTAAACAATATATATTTATTTTAGTCTACATTTTTTAAGATGTGACCCCATGTTGCTGCTAACAAACATTTTACAACACAATTTAAAACCAAACAAACCCCTTCCAAACAAACGAACCTTGCACTTCTGTCACAGAAGAGACCTAAAAATCAAAGGAAGTGATCCAGACCCTGCTCTGCAGTGGAATTAAGATGATAACCAACGAATCAACCAACTAACCCACTCTTGACTTTCAAACCTGGGTGACAATGCTCCCCTACCTTTAACAATGCTGACATGTCTGAGGTTGTGAACGTGACAAACTGTTCAGGGATTGATGACACACTGGTTCTTCTCACAGCATCCACAGACACCACCAGTTTTACCTATCTATCCACTTGCAGACAGGCTGGCATGTTTTTAAAAGGGAAAGAAAACAAAAGAAAGAAAAGAGAAAAAGGGAAAAAAAGAAAACCCCTGAGAAGACAGGCTATACAACACAAGGCCCAGGGACAATTCCAGTAAGCTGTGGGCAGTGACTCATACACAGAGCATAGAAATAAACACTGCCAATGCTAGTCATATCTCCTTTGGGGATATCATCAAGCTGGACACCCACGGACTCAGACTAGTTCAATTTCCAGCAACTTTATCACCCAAGTCCATTTATACCAAATTCCACCTTAAATAATTTTTTTATCTATATTTTTGGATAGAATGAGTTCTCCTAGCTTCAGCAAAGCCTAAGCTAGTCTAAATCTACACTGATTTTGCCACTAGAGTCCACAAAAAAGCTGTAAGGCATAAAAACAGGGATCAAAAAAAAAAGACAAGGATATATAGTTTCTCCTTGCATTTGAGCATTTCTCCCTTTTAAGCACTGCCACCCATGGCTGTCCTCTTCATGAAAGATCCCCAACTAATCCCAGATGAGCAGATATTCAAGGAATGCCTAGTTTTGTTGACTTCCTTATAAACAGAAAGTTTTCACTCTCCCCTCACACGCATGCACAGTCCTGACCTGCCACAAGGGAAAAGGTTGAAGTGTAAGGCTGTTTTCAATCTACTTCTGGTACCTCTGCTCTTTGGAGTAATTTTCTGTAATCCCAAATCCTGATACAGAGGTATAATCAAGCAGCAGGCAGTTTAAAAAAGCAGATTTTCAGGCTCAGCAATCAGACTGGTTATAATCCAAGGCGATACTTCATGATACCTAATCATATATTCTGCAGCTGCTGAAGAGAGGGGATTTTTACTTCCCAAAAGAACTGTAATTATCCTTCACAAAGCCTGCAGTCTTCTTGCAATACAACAGCTGCAATGTCCCGTTGCCTTAACTCTTGGACAATCTGAGTGTACATATTTTTTCAGGGAAGAGTCATTTGAAAGTATGTTTGTCCCATTTGGGCACCCCAAAATTATTATAAGAAGGCTTATGGCCCTACACAAATCTGCACACTTAAAACAAGCAGACCACAATACTTCTACCTAATTCTCCTTTTTCCTCTGTAAATAATTAGCAAGCCATCATTTCTACTTATCTGAAAAGCAAGTACATAAATTTTATTCATAATGCTGTTGCAGATACAGAAGAACAATTACACAAATAAATATTTTTCTTTTAGAAGAGACCATGAAGTGGTTAAATCAGCAAAACGTATTTAAATGTCTTAATAACAGAACTGTTTATTTTCCACAGAACTGGCCTCAAATTTGACATTTAGTTGGAATGAAACTGAGGGTGTTTCTCTTAGCCTAAGCAGTTAGAGGAGAAAAGCCCTCACAGCAGCCTTTTATCCTTTCACCATAATGCAAAGCCTTCCAGTGGGAAGACAATGCATGGAAGGCTGGAGCTGCGTGCTGCAGTGAGGTAACACAGCAATCCATGGGATTCACACAAGCTTTGAACCCAAGCCAAAGTCATCAAGAGCTTTCTGTTAGAACAAATCAATTAAAACTGAATCCTGTTACTAATACACCTTGTCCACGATATTTCTGGGCAGAAAGAACATAGTGACATCCTGAAAATCATGACTTATAACAGAAGCAGTGACGTATCCTAAATTGTTTGAGGACACAAGAAGCACTGTGATAGTTAAATATGCCTTGAAGAACTGTCGTAGTAGCTTAGGAACAAGGGTAGAGAGCAGGGGTAGAGTTAATAATGCCACACAAAAAAAGTTGTCCAGACAATACAATTTTCCTGAAGATCACAGAGCACCCCAAATACAAGAGATCAAAAGGCTGAGCTTTGGAAACAGAGGCTTGCAGTATCTGAGCCCAGTCAGCTTCAAATTGTTACAGTTTTCTACATAATGGGCAAATGGCTCAGCACTGAAGAAACTATAAACAAAAACACTTCTTATTAATTCAAGATGGGTTTCTATCGCTAGTGTGCTGTGCTCGTAGTTCAAGGAGATTTATTGAAATGTTTGTCACTGCAAAACGGGAGATTTCACATGCGTTGCTCAGAGTAGGCAATTATAAACTCATGAAGGCTACATAAGCTTTAACAGAGAAAAATGCTCTCACCCTTTGGTATGGCAGGCAAGATTAATAAGATTCTTCCCCATGTTGTGAAGCAAACATCTGGACTTTTTCTTTTCTGTGCTGTATTTCTTCCTGACTGAAAGTAAAACACCCCACTATCCCACCAGATGAAAACTATAACCAGCTGCTTGTGCAATAAGAAGGTGCTGCTTCCTCTGAAACAGAAATTTACCTTTCTTCCAGTACAGCCAGTATTTGTTTATTTTTAATCAAATGAGTGATCATTTATTTTGAACACTGAAAAATCATCAAAATGCAACACTAATAAATCACACCAAATGGAACATTAAGAATACTGATTTCCCATATAGTGTTTACCTTAGTGCTTTAAGCCTCTCCATACAAAAAATTTGACAGAGATAATCACGATGATTCAAGCCAAGTTTAGGGCTGTCCCAGCTCAGCCATGCATCAGTGAAAATGAACGATGACAAAAGTCTGACTTTTTGCCAAAAGAAATTGACAAAAATTGGAATATAGGAAATTATGTTTAATGCAAGAAACATGCACTTTACTGCAAGGTTGGTCAAGCACTGGCATAGTTTGCCCAAAAAGGCTGTGGAGTCCCCATCCTTTGATATACTCACACTGGATACATTACTGAGCAATCAATTCCAGGTCGCCCTGTGCTTAAGCATGGTTTTGGATTAGACAATCTCCAGAAACCCCTTCCAACCTCAACCATTTTGTGATTCAACTGGAATTTATTGGGATCACTGGTTACTTCCGTATGTGTGCCATGACCTCAGCCCTCCTGCCAGCCTAAACAATGAAGCCAGCAAAGCCTATTGGCTTAACTCTGGCTTAAAAGCACCTTTATGTTCTTAACTGGTCCAGGACTGAAAACTGGCCTGTGTTACATGAGGAAAATGAAAAAAAAAGTGGCTCAACACTCCTACCAATGTTAGAAGAAAATAAATACATAATCAGTATGGCAAAAAGACTTATTGTATCATCAAATTATACAAGTAACTATCAAGAAGATAAGAAGAAAGAGCATGAAATCAAAATCCTAATCAAGTCTAGGAAATACTTACATCAGTTGTTACAGTGGCATTTAGCAAGAAGTTGATACTACACCTAGAATTGTTCAAAGTCTCATAAACAGCACAGTATTTTGGCTTCCATTCCACACTAAATTAATTTCTAAAGGTTGGCAGATATGCCCAGCAGAACCCCATGTCAAACTCTTAAGCAATTGCCTCTCATGCACTTTATTTTGGACTAATATACAATAATCATTTCATGACCCCTCATGAAGTTAAAATATTCTCCCAAGCCAGTTTTCCACTGAATAGTCAAAAAATAAATATTTTTCAACATCTGATCCACAAGCAAAAATCTAAGAACATGAAAGTCTATCAAAAGTTTAGTCTTGGAATTCTTGCATACAAACTGAGACTTTTTTCCTACTTGATAAAGGATAATGATACCAAGGAAAAAATGCTGAAATAAATCAATAAATAGTAATAAGAGTTTTCTGATGCATTCAGTAAAGAAAAAAGTTTCTATTGTGGTGTAAACAAAGAGTTTCTCCACTGAAGTAACAACTATTCATTAAACCCGGTTTACAGCAATTTACAAGATGAGTGATAAATGACTATTGACCTCTGTCAAGCAGAAATCACACAACAGTTTAATAAGCTGAAACATTATTGGCATGCAATATAATTTGGTACAAATTCTGGGTTTTCTCCTTTGAAAACCACAACTCTGAGCCATGGAGAACATCAGCAACAAGAAGCCAGAGTATCATTTAATTCTTCTTTTGGAATAAAAGAATTCACATGTGACAGCAGTTTTATTCATTGTATATAGGATAAAGACAATCAGGTGATATTTCTCTTAACTCCAGAAGTCTGGATGCAATAGATCTACAACTTCCCTTCTCAAATATTTCATTTTCAAACATTTCAGTGTTGAAAAAATGAAAACTATTCCCAATATTTACATCTGATCCAGATCAAAAACATACAACTAGCAAAAATCAGGAACTCATGCTGCGTTCAGAACACAAGCAAATAAAACACATGAATTATAATGTGATCCCTCCTGCAATTTCATTGTTTCACAGGCCTAAAAATAATTTTTAAAATGGGCCAAGAGGAATCTCATGTGGTTCAAAAAGACCAAGTGATAGGGGATGCACTTGGGATGGAGCACCTCTCCTGTTAGGAAAGGCTAATTGGGTTTGTTCAGCCTGGAAAGTGAAGACTTCCAGGTGACCTAAATGCAGCCCTCCAGTACATGAAGGGAGCCCACGTGAAAGGTGGAGTAAGATTATTTACAGGAGCAAGGAGTGACAAGGGGCAATAGTTTGAAAGAGAAAGAGAGGTTTAGATTGGATATCAGGGGAAAATTGTGTACTGTGAGGGTGGCAAGGCCCCAGAACGAGTTGCTCAGAGAAGTTGTGAATACCATGCCTGAAACTGTTTAAGCTAGATGGAGCTCTGAGTAATCTGTCTAATAAAAGTTGTTCCTGCCCATGGCAGGAGCATTGGTACAAGATGATCTTTAAGATCCCTTCCAACACAAACTATTCTATCATTCTGTGATATTGGGAAGACCATTTGCCTCGACATCAACAGAGGGCATTCAGTATTCCTTGTGTTTGGATTTAACCTCACTACTTGTCTGCTAATGGAAACCTAACAGGTGTTAGGCTTGGAGACAGTGATTAATAACACTAATTTACAAAAAGGGCTTCTCCAAGACATTTACACATTCCAATAGTCCCATCAGCTTCAACACATCAAATGTTCTTTGCCTCATAAAGCTCCATGGCATCCAAACTGACCAGCGACACATCCAAATGTCACAGTTTTAATTTTCAGTTCTGTCTTGACACATTTGGCACTTTGCATTTAACATTTACACACAGGAAAAAGACTCTGGCGTGGTGGATCAAATATATCATGTCACAGCAACTTGCATTTCTCTCTCTCACGGTTCCATTGGTACTTCATTAGCTATTTAAAAAAAAAAAAAATTTGGAAAACCCCAAATACCTGATCTGTTATGGTAGAAGTTTAATTAGACCTAAAACTAATTTGAAAGTGCCAGCAATATCTTTTCTGAAGAGCATTTAGGTACACTCCATTTAATAATAACATGACAGGAAGTAATGAAATTATGACCGTGGGAGTAAAAATTGTTTTAAAAGAAAGACTATTACTCATACTAAATACCACATGTTTAAGTGACTGGAATTGCACTAATAATTTTAGTAGTTATCACTCTTCATTGAAGAGAAAATGTATTCAGATTACTAGCTCTATTTAACATAGCAAAAATAAAGACAGATTTAACAAATGTTATTGTAAAGTTGGGGTAGTCATCTGCCAAATTCTATTCCCATTATTAGTTGCCAACTTGTCTTGAAGTCACTAAAAATATGGCTAAGTAAATTTTGATTCATACTAAGATACTTTATTTATAGAAACCCAGATAGATATAAAAAGGGAGAATCTAAGAAAAATACATTTTTCCATCTCTTTTTGTTCTTCTCACCTTACTCTGTTGGTTCCAAATATCATAGACATTAAGAAAAATCAAAAGTTCATTCTAGTTTCCATTGTTTTATGACAAGTAGAGTTTCCACATAGAAGAGATGGACATAAAAACCCTTTCTGTTTCAAGTTCTATTTACTATCAGTAATAGATAAGCTAGAAGTGCCTTTACCTTGGCAGACTTCTTCAGATCTCATTTATCATGATTACCTGGTTTCCCCGGGATTGAAAGATCTCTCCAGTGCTTTTCCCACTTGTCCATTAGACTGTTTGGTACTCTTTACATGCCAGAAACTCATGATCTAAAGAATGACTGCCTTGGATATAATCTGAAACTATATAGAAGCAAAACACCCATTTCTACTAAGAAAATTAATACAAACCTATTGTGAAAAAAAGCTACTGTTTGCAGCCAATGCAATCTTGCATTCACTGGTGCAAGACCACATTCTTCCAAAAAGAGTCCTAGTTTATAATCCTACTAGAAATGCTACGAAGTAGATTCTGTCTATGACTCCTAGCAAATCAGCCTGTTTGTTACTCCTGGGATGGCCAGAAGGAAGAGCAGAGGTGCCCCATTTTGCCCGTTCATCTACACATACACATTTTCCAATCACCCTTTATGCTCTTTCCCCACCACAGCTACTACTGCTTCTCCTTCTCTGGAGAAGTCTCCTTAACACAGAACACAACCATGAGGTTCATTTTACTGACAAAGTCCCCCATGATATATATTATGGAGAGTCAGTTCAAAAGATCCTTATGTGGGTCACTGCTGTAGGTTCAATTGGATTCAATATCCAGATTTACCTGGCCAACTATTAATTTCTAAGGCAGCTGAATCAGCAAATAAAAAAGGACATAAAGGTCATGTTTCAAATCCCCAGGCAGAAGACCACAAGCTGAATGATCACACTGCCCATTCCTGGGCTATCTGCATAGCTGTCAAAATAATCCTGGTACTGCTCAAACATTTGAGAAATCCACATATCCAGTTATAAAGTTATTGGGGGCACTTGATATTTTCAGGGCCTCTTCCCACACATCCCCCCCCCACCTCACCTTTAGATTGTATTTTTTGCATCTTTTATCATTCAAAGACGTTGTTAAACTTAAATATTCAAGACACATGCATTACTTTAGCATTTCTCTCTCCCTTTAGCAGAATTGCTCTGAAAGGAATTTTTCTACGACATTGTGAGTACCAGGGAAACATGCTGTTGTATCTCTCAGATGAAAACCTTTCAGCAACATCAGGAATGTAGCACTCCTAGTAAAACATCTGCTAGAGACAGTTAACCTTGACAGTCCTGTGAGCAAAAATATTAGTAACAAAATGAGCCTACATGGTGGGCATATGTGTCTGCTGATGTTCCTGTACAAGAGGCCTTCCCCTCAGACTCTGTCCATCTTCATTATTCCATCAAACAGATCACTGAACTGAGTTAACTCATATTTCAACTCATACTACAATGACTGAGAAACAGCACTCAGTACAGTGCACATAAGGAGTGTGAAAATTTCTGTTAATAATAGAAAAAAAAAATTTAAATACTTAAGGATTAGGATTTTTTTTGGTCACTATTCCTTAACACACAACACACTTTTTATGCCATACTTTTGCAAAAGGTTCCTTCCACAGGGAACACATAGCAGTACATTCCTCTTGTATGAAACTGCAAGTTGTACAAACCCTTTTTCCTCAAAAGCTTGTTTACCTGCAACCAGTAAATACTCTCGCAAAGAACAGTTCTGAACTAATTTTTGGACTCACTCAGAACTTTTTCATCTTGGTGAAAAATTACCATTTATTTGAAATAGTACTTCTCCTCCTTTGAGTTTTCAAAGTGAAGCAGTCATGCAGACTTTGGAAATGGGATTGAGACTGATGAGCTTCACTAACGAAGCCAAGTCAAAACTGAGGGCTGTGTGAAAGACTTCACATCACGCGTAGAGAGAGCACATAGGCTGGAGTTCCCAGTTCTCCCATGTATGGGAAAGGAAAATCCCTCGCTGTAGGTCTACAAAGGCCTCTAGAAGAGGAGAAAGACTCAACGTAGGTCTGCAAGTGTACAACACACCAGCCAGGTGGGATTCAACTGCAGAATCTCACACCACTGGCACGAGGTAACTCAGCCCCACAGGATGGCAGGGACAAGCCTGCACCCTTGTACAACAGCCCAGTGGCACCTGGACAACAACACTAACGCAAACTTCTCAGTGTAAACAAGATGCATCAAGGCACAAACTACAGAAGCATACAAGAATACATTTTGAGTAGGCGTTCCAAATAGCAGAGATGCCTTCTAAAGTGTTTTTTTCTGGTTTGTGGTGAGGTTTTTCCCCAGTGGTGTCTGTAAGGACAATATTTACTTCTTTAAGAGGAAAAGCTCTTCCCTTGCCTTCATGCAGTCATAACCCATTAATTCAGAATAGCTGCTGTTAACAGCAATACTAAGTGTTGTGATTTCTCATATTGAAACTTCTGTCATTCTCCTCCACTGAGAAAAATCTAAATTGATAACATTTATTTATACCTTATTTATACAAAGAAGTTCTGTTCCATTTCTGTTGGTAATTGGGCCATTTTCGTTAAAATTCACTTATTAATTCAGCAGAACAAAGCTCACCTTAGTAAGTTATGCACATTAATAGCAGTCTATTATCCATGTTGCCTTCTTATGAATCAATTAAGTTTAATGCCCAAACTTCAAAATGAGCAGAAGAGACATATTTCTGCATAATGATCTCTGAGAAAAAGGCAACAGATGTTCATAACATCTCACTACATCAATCTACACAGGCTTTTAATGGAATATATTCATGTTTATATAAGAAATCTCATCTACTATATTTTTCTAAAGTTTGCCTCTACTTGAGCCTGAGATTTAATGAACTCACCAAGACCACCAACCATACCAGGTTTTGGGTTCTTTTTCTAATGTTTTGCACATCTCTTACTTCTGTTGAAATTCTTAGCCAAGATTTCCACTTTTCCTTTCCCAAGACCACAATTATTCCGAAATTAACGAACCTACTCCCGACAACCACACAGAAGTTGCCTGAAGTGCACGTGGC
Organism: Vireo altiloquus; assembly: GCA_013396875.1. Classification (NCBI taxonomy): domain Eukaryota; kingdom Metazoa; phylum Chordata; class Aves; order Passeriformes; family Vireonidae; genus Vireo; species Vireo altiloquus. Next base: position 2,857,039 of record VZRF01010678.1, on the reverse strand, counting down.
TCAGACATGCTGGCACACGTTTCAGGCAGCCTGAACCATGACACCTTCTTCTCTGACCCGAGCATTCTGTCAGTTTTGCTCTGGCTGTTTGATAACCAAACGTGGTTTCTCCTTTATTGCTGCTACTGTAAAAGTCCTCCAGAGAGCTCTAAATCCTGCCTGTTTTCTTCCTGGTTCCCCAGAAAGCCTTAAATGCCTATCCAGAGACAGTCATTTCAACAAAAAAAAAAAATGGACTTCTCTGTTTGAGGAACACACAGAAAAATCAAACTTTAGTACAGATCAGTCCATAATGGACATTTTTCTGGTTTTATTTGGGGTTTAGTTTTTTGGTTGTTTTGTGGGCTTTTTTTCTCTCAACATCAAAGTATTTAAACCTATCTTATATTTTTTTTTCTGATTTTTAGTGAAATTTCTACTGAATATGACATTTCAGAATTAGCAGCTGATTGTAAAAAATTAAAAAATGTTGCCACTTCCCATCATTTCTCCTTTTCCATATCTAAATTATCCAACAATAACAACATAAAATTTATGAATACATTCTATCTCCTCCAAGCTACAGTTTGGACAAATTTATTGCCAGCCAAGTAATAAATACTACCCAGCATTTCAGCTGCCTTTCATGCATTTGAATGTACTTCCACATATAAAAGACACTCACTACTGGAAAACATTACAGCTCTGATTCAGAAAAGCATTTAAGAGCATTAAAAAGGCGTTTTCCTGCATAAGCACTAACAACAAAAGGCACCACATCAGAAGGCATGACAAATTTGGAAGAGGAAACAGCTGAACAAATATAAAATATATGGGAGATAAAGTCTGATTTATGTCAAGGTTTTGGAGGGTGTTTCAGAAGGCTTCTGTTACTATTCTCAAGTTTTTCAGAACCTATTTTCAGATCTTATTTCAGGTAAAAATCTTGCTACCATTTTCCAAGAGAAGATAGATCTTTCAATAAAGATGAAGTATTTTTGACACAGGCACAGAATATAAATGTTCCTATTTTCCCTGTACTTATTTAGATTCTTCACTGGATTATTTATAAACTAGTGCAAGTCTTTCATATGGAGTCTAGATACAGAGGTACAAATTGGCTGGCATCTTCTCTTATGCAGAACAGGCTTGTAAATCTTTATTTGTGTGACAGAAATCATAAATGATGACTCTCAATTTGACATGACCAGAACAATAGGATGCTGCATCTCCTTAATCACCTTTCAGACTCGTAAAAAAGCCTAAAGCTTGCTTCGTGACTAGAAGCTCTGGAGCAGGAATTCATGATTGCACACAGAGACTGCAGAACAAAAATGTTCCCAGCCATCTCTTCCTGGTGAACTACTGCTCCCTTCAACAACACTATTTTTACACAGTTATTTAAATATGAACACAAATAACTTCAGTCTACATTGCCTGACTCCATAATTCTCTTAGCTCACAATACTTCTCTCACAGGAGTCATAGGGAACTACTTCTGTCACTTTGTGCTTTCAGCAGCTACACACATCAACAACATGGAGTAAAAATGCATTAAAAAAAAATTAATCAGGACAACACAAAACCTTAACCTATAATTTGAGACCACTCCCATGTTCTACAATCCACTGGCAAATGCACATTTCCCAAATTTATGTGACTTGAAATATATGCTCTCCTAATTATTAACAATTTCTACAATTTTTTAAAACTCCAACAAAGTACTACTGCAATTAAGAACAAAACATAAAACAAGCATGGATGGGAATGAAGTATGGATTTTCCTGTACAAGACAATTATTTGTTGTTCTCTAACTGTCCAGCTACAGAGGTGCAATTTGAACTTTAAATCCTAAAGCTTGTTGGCAATGCCACAGAATTTGGAAAGATGCAAGGAGACGTGAGCAAAGTAAATCTTGAAGTTTCTTGCTTATGGCTTCAGCTCAGCATCATCAGAATCTGTTCTGGCTAAACTAAAGCACTGGACTAATATTAAACTAAACCTATACTAAATCCTTCCACCTCCAATTTAATCCTAGTATATTTTGCTCTCTTTGGTATGGGCACTGGAAAAGTTTACCCTTTTCTTTGTAGCAGCCTATTTGAGGTCCCCTATGTCATTCTACATTATCCTGTTCCCTAAGATAAACAACCTTAGGCTGTACTTTACCCAATAAGCCATAATTTCTAAATTTCTCACTACTTTGGTCATCTGGACAGTATCAACTAGTCCACATCTTTCCATCTTGGCTCCATAATAAAAACAGACACACTTAAAAGAACAGAGTTCATGAAGAAAAGTTATATACTTGCACTCCTAGAAGACTTGATCACAGTAAGTCATTACGTTCTTCCCTGGTTTCCATCTTTTCCCAACCATGTTGTTATTGGTCGTCAATTCAGAGCAGTTTAGGGACCCTTGAGAATTTGACCATGATAATCGATGAAAAGATAAAACTTAACAGGAATTTAGGCAATGATCAAATGATTTATGCAGAAGATGCAATGAGCCTGGCCCACCCGCTGACGCAAATGCCCTGGGAAGGAAAGCAGGATCACCAAACTATTCCTGCTCCTGGATAACAGTCACCAGGTCATTGAGAGGTGGAGCTTTGCTGCTGGCCCTGGAGAGACCCTCAGAAGGGGCTCACCAGGAGCAGGAGGGCAATAATGCACTGGCAAAGCTCAGTGGACAGAGCTCTGTGTCATCTGAGGAGGGAGGAATACTGTGCTGTGTTTACAGCCCAGGGTAATATAAACAGGGTTTGGTTTTGTTTTTTTCGTCTGTCAGCTATGGTTGAAAGGGAATCATCAGAAAATATTTATACAGCTGTTCAATCTAAGACACAATTTTTGTGCTTACTAAGACAACCTTATTTTACAGAAAAACAACAAAAATTTGTAAACCACAATGCAAAAGTCACATAGGTCCTATAGTGTTATCTTCATAATACTAGAATTCCACAATTTAATTAATGAAACCATTATCTTTTATGATATAAGTCTACCTGAATATTTAGTTTTTAATTTAGTCCTTAAGCTACAATCCTTTGAAGTTAAAGGACTTCACATTTTTTATAAGACTACATAACCAGGAAAATAAGATTTTGTCTTTTAGTGTGTTAATCAGTTAAAAGGTTAATCATGTTGATGCTTATTTGGTCAAGTCCTGGCTTCAGCATCCACTGAAGCTAATGAGACAGCTCATGCCGCTTGACATCACTGTTTACCCTGCCTGACTCCTGACTGAAAAAAAACATTACTTTGGACCCTTAAATATAAGCTCTGCAAACCCTGGAAGTTGGTATGTCCTCAGGTCAAAATCATGAAACAGAAATTTCTCTAAGTCAGATCTTACAGTGGGTATAAACATTTAAAAATTTAATAATTCTTACTTTACTTGGGAACAAAATTAAAGAAATACATCCATATGAGGTTAATGTACCACATAAGCATCCACCAGCCAGTAAAGCAGCAAACCTGGTTCTCACAACTCTTCTCATTTGCTAGAAACTATAATACAAGTATGAAACAAAAGAGTGATCCCGAGCAGCTACACATTGCATGAACAGGTTAGAGTCACACTGGCAAGAGCTGTTGTTTTGAAATTTAAATCAAGGGGGTTTTTTTCATATTAATGACATTTCCAATGGCATGTAGACAAGTAACCTCTTTCTAGTGAACTAGGAGACAGTTTCCTCTGAAATGGTGAAGTCATTAACTGCAGTTAAGAAAATAAATGTTAGCTTCTTACTTCTGGAAGAAACAAAGCTGCAATAGGAAGCTGTTCTTCAGAAGCAGTTTTTCCATGATACTTTATTTCTGGCAATATTTGGAGGGCAGTTCTTGATCTTTGACAGAAAGTCAGTATTTGTACTCTACTCTGACACTGCTGAACACTACGCAGCAAACTGTCCATACAGACCACTGTATACATTAGTAAACCTCAATAAAAAGTCATCTGGGATGGATACAAATCATTCTGATGCCCACAGCAGTGTTGAGAAGGCAGCTTAATATGTAACGAGAAAACTAATGTCATCTTTACAGCATCATCTCGTTATTCTTCATTTAATCACTGAATCTGTTCCTTTCATCTACTCAGTGACTTTCAAAGAAATAAAAAAATATTTTCACTTCCCACAGAGGTAGAATAGGTATAATCCAAAGAAAGGGAAACCCTTTTATCACAAAATATATGACAAATTAGTATCTACCTACCAACATGTCAATACCATGCAAAGGAGTTTGGTGAACAAACTGTGCAGGCAGCAACAGCCCTCATTGTCTAAGTAAATAGTATCACCCAGCACAAATGCACATAGGATGGTGTTACTGCTGAATGTGGAATTTTAGTATTCCCTAATTGAGGGTGCTAACAGTACAATTTTAGTAGATGCCTTTTACTGCAATTTCTACATTTAAAGGCTATATATTGTGAGAATACAATATATAGGATAGACCCATAAGAAAGTATGGGTCTATTACCTACAACAACAAAAAGATCTGAAGATCTTGGTGTTTCTGCTCCCCAGGCACAGACAGAGGAAATTATATAAAACCTGCAATTGTATAACCTACCAGCCCACTCAACACAGAGGGCCCCATTCATTTCCTCAAACAGGGATACACAGCAGTGCAAAGGAGACATTTAATGAAGAGGGCAATAGGCAAAACTTAGTCCTGATAGTTTCTTGTATCAAAAATTAAAACAGCAGAACAAGAATTTACAGTTACGGAATTTTTCCAACTTCAGAAAACAAAGAGAAACTAAATTGAGCTACTGTGATGCTGCATAAGCACATTGGGCCTTCCACTTGAGCATCACTTCAGCACTGCTGCACAGGTGTGTGCCTGCTGCAGCCTCCTCTCAGGCTTCCTGATGAGCCCCTGCTTTACTTTCGCTTTGAACAGAGACTATTTACATATCTTTTAAAATTAAAACGTGCTTGTCGTCCATTTTGATTGTGATTGCCATTCTTTCATGTAGAAAAACAGCTTTTATGGTTGCTGGTGTTCTGGTCTGTCTCTGATCCAGTCACCGAAAAAGGCCTGAAAGAGAAAACCAAGGCAGCACCTGCATAGACCCCCACAGGTCTACCCCGGCAGCTGTCCTTGGCAGCTCTGTCAGTACTGCTCTCACTGCCCCACATGGCAGAGGACAAACAGACCTCACCCTGTGATCCTCCTGGGTGCAATCCATCACAAAAATCCAAGCCTGCTATTTACTACAAGAATTTCTCTGCTGATTCGGAACAAACGCCAGCCTCATGTAAATCCTCCCATGTGATGCAGCCATCCCAGCTTCTGCTCCCTGGCTTGGAAAGGCAGAAGGTGGGGTAGGAATGGAAATCACTAATACTGGAGTGACAGATTTAGAGGTCTTCCTCAACAGGGTTCATGCATCCACAGTACACCCCAAGAGCATTCAATGGCTCTGTTGTGCATTTGAGGGGCACAACAAACAAGGAGGGAATTCAGCACAAACATGAAGAGTGAAAAAAACATCACTTGGTAGTTATGTGATGTTAAAAATTGCAACAAAGTATGCTGGCAGCTGTCACAGTTCTTCCACGTTAACATTAAGATAGGCTAGAATGGAATAAAGATGATTTTACTGACTTGAGGAAAAAAGAACATCCAAGCTGTCTAAAATATGCTAGACTTTGATGAGGTCACAAACTTGACACTGAATTGCATTGGGAACTCATTACTACCCCTACCACAGTAACATCAAGGTAAGCCCAGAACTGATCTCAGGGCAAATGCTCTGCAAACCAAAACCTACAAAGCCAAATACATGCAGAATAACGGCAACAACAGTCTGCACGTATATGGAATTTACAGCTGGAAGAGGCTAAGGCAAGGACTGGCAAAAGAAAAGTGCTAAACACAAGCAATGAGTGTCTCAGAAGTAGCTGAGTAGGTAAGAGTCAGTTCAACCCGATTTCATTTGAGCGCTTTAATTTCAAGAAAATCATTGCATACTGAAAGCAAGTGTACTTCAGACATCTCAGGCATGGAACAGTGGTTTTCTAGAATATCTTATGAGGGTCAGAACACCTTAATATCACAAGTGATCTTTACAGAAATCAGAGAAACTTCTCCAATTTAGCTAGACTGATCTGCAAATTAACTTATTTACATCAAAGACGGCCTCTAGTACATTCTGTTAAGTGTGGGAAAATGGGTTTGGAAGCCAAACCAAGCTAAATGAGTACTGGGCACTCTTTAACTGATTGAAGCATAGTCATAGAAGCTTGCTACATGGATTTAGGCAAATCGCCTTTAGCAAACAATTTAGTTAGATCAGTGCCAATTCTACAATTAGGCCACAAACACAATTTTCACTTTGCACATTGCTTAGTTCACAGTAGCAAAGCTTATGGGAAAACAAACGCATTCCAATGAAGTAGAGAACACAAATGCCCATTTCAGTCACACATACAGCAGGATTATACTTATAACACTCAAAAAGGAGTTTACTGTGTCTAAATGAATGCATCTCCCTCTCTCAGCTATTTTTAATCATCTAGGCCTGTATCTCAAATTATTAAAAAGTTGGGGAACCTAGATTCCTAATATTAGGTGCACTGAATTGCACCTCCAGGCCATGCAGCTGAGAAATTATGTACCACAACTTTTGAGAACTTTTCAGGCAGACTCTGTGTAGAGGATTCTGTAACAGGAATATAACGGATCTGCAGACGGGATTAAAAACTAGATGCAGTTCTCTCTGCAGTTTTAAGGTTGTTAAGTCTAACTGTGTTTGTAAAGAGAATAATACTGTCACAGTTCTGAGCTGTGAGTCTATAGAGATTTATGAGGTTTTTTTAGATCACTCAATAAAATGGAAAAAGAAGGGGGTATGGACCATTTATCCTGTTCAGATATCTGAACTCATGAGATGCACCACTAGCTAGAAGCCTTGCTGATGAATCTTTTTACAGACGAGCAATGGGTTACCTAAATTTAGAGAGTCCTCAAATAATAAGGAAAATAAAAAAGAGGGAAAAAAAACAAAGCAGAAAAGTAAGTGAATTAGAAAAAATAGAAAATAGCCCAAAGAAAATTAGTTTGTTCCAAAACATAACAAGTTCATGAAATAAGGATGATGATGATGATTCATATGCTTGATTTAAAAAAAAACCTAAGAAAAATCTAAATTTAGTGCAGAAGTCGACCTGTCTCTGACTGTGAATATCTAGGCAGAGTTTTCCTTTCCACACAATTATCAATAAGGCATTCTAAAGTGAACCTGTGATGAAAGGTGTTATAAAATCATTATTCACACATACCAGTTTTCATATGGTTTGTTGTTCCATTTCTTCCTGTTTGTTCCAAAATAATTCAAATTCTCATGAAGCAGTCTGATTGTGAACACAGACAAAGCAGTTTATCAAGACTGACACTATAAAGTCTGACACTTTAATTGCCATCACTTATAAATCAGGAAAGGAGGTATTACGAATCTCCAAGCCTCATTTTTAATTTTTACTGTTCTTCCTCTCCCTGTGTCTTCATCTTAATTGAATGGATACATAAGTCTACTAAATCCAGTAATAAAAATTATAAAAATATATCCTAGGGGTCCTTTTTTTTTTTTTTTTGTGGTAAACTTATAATGTGGCAATAAGAGATGTCTTTTTTATGTATAGTGTTTATGATTTATAATGTCTTTTTATACTCACAGCAACACAGAAGAGGTGGTTTGCTTCATCGTTCACTTGACATGCCTCTCTAATTCTGATACTGTGTAAAGAAGTCATACTTGTAAGTAATCTAGAACTGGAAGTCCACTGCTTGGCTGCAGGAGTCTCACTTTATTTTCAAGGGGAATTTCAGAGCGAACTGTTTCCTCTATGGATTAGTGCCACACAAAAAGTGGAATAATCATCCTTAGCATCAATGTTCTTTCAACAACAGCCCTAAAACAGGTTTTGAAATGGAGAAAAAGCCTTCATTTGAGTATATAAGCTCAGAATGTATAAGACAGTCCCTTTGGAATAATTTTATTCAAGCCCATTTTATAAAAACTAGTCAGTTTGAAATTAAAAATAAAACTCTATGCCACTTAGTGGTTTTCCTGAATTTCAAATATCAAACATTGAGATTAGTAGCCTCTCTTCTTCCATGACCTATTTTTTACTTTCCTGTGAACTGAAATAAAAGACAACTCAGTGTTGAGTTTTCTTGAGATTCATCATATAAATAATATCCTTAATATTGCTACATAAAAGTACATACTTAACTCAGATAGCTTCGCCCAACACGGTTACACCTCAATGCCACATATGCCACATATTTTCAGGCATTTAGCTTCAAAATCTCCTATCTAAAAAGCTACAGATACTGCAGAACAAGCACCGTGTTTGATAGAGAGTTACACATGAGCACAGCGTCAGGATTGTGAGCTCTGGACTCTCCAGAAAACAAAAAGCAAATGCATGTATAGGATCCCATTCTAAAGCTTACAGACGTACACAGAATTTTTGCCATTCAGATAAATCTTCAGAAAGATTCATGGTAAACTCAAAGATTTTATATCTTGCTTTTCAAAAGTAACAAACCAACTGTCTAACTATGCCTAAGAAGACTGTAACTTTGTACAAATGGACATTGAGGCTTCTCCCTGCCCTTATTCTTTCTCTTTCCCCTGCCGATACTTTATTTTAATCAGCTGAAGAACTCCCAAGGGCTGTGATAAATGCAAATATTTCACCCTACAAAACTGTTAACATGTATTATTTCTTCCCTAGGCAGCAGAATAAAACAAATCCAGAAGCAACCGTAACCAACACAGCCTACAGTTCAGGGCAACACCAGTTCCTAATATCTGGAGCCCTGCTTAATTTATAGTGCTCAAAAACCACCCCTCCCCAACAGGCCTTTTCTTTTCTTATCTTGATCTTTCTTTTCATTTAACTGCCATTTCAAATTCATCTCTTTTCTTCCGTATCCTCCAATTAGATTTCTCCTCTTAGATCCTCTCTGCTCAAGATCTTTATGTATTTTTTGCAGATTGGTTTTCTCTTTATAGGTGTGCTTCCGTCCTCTAGCATGCTTAACTCATCCATCTGACAGTGATCACTTTGTCCAGGATTCCCTGCATATTCTAGGAAATCCTCTCCTGACTCAGAGATTGCCAGACTAATGCAGGAAGCAGTGTATTTCTTTTAAGCACAAATGGCCTTGACTCAACAGAACAGCACTATGAACTCCAATCTCTACAAAAAGCAAGGGGAGTACTTATCTTGATAAGTCTTGAAAATACTTCCATTTATTAAGAGTTTTCACTCTAATAAATATCACAGGAGTGAAGGAGGGCCTTCTTAACAACTGGTGCCAAATTCAGTTTAAAATGCTCTGCAAATCACTCTCATGGCTATCAGGTTGTAGCTTCTTTAGGATCAGACTAGTCACTCACACCAATAATGTGCAACAACAACTAGGAATACACAGAACATTTTTTTTCATGTTAAACTCCTATAATGGAAAGTTTGGGTTTTTTAAGTTGTGCAGTGAACATGAAACCAGATCTGTCCTACACTCCTGGTTCAGGACCAGCTTTGCCAAATTCAGAACAACACACATCATCAGCACAGTACATGGGCAAAAGAGGAAGTGTATGTGACAGACATGAAGATACAGTTCTGGAAAATTTTCTCTTGCCAAATAGTTTATAGTTGGTTTACTGCTTGGTAATGTGCATTGAATTCTAAATAAAATATTTTATGTTGTTTTAAGTTGTGACATTACTTTGTATTAGGAATCGATGCTGAAATCCAGACCTGCATTACACAGTTATTAACAACACACTGGAAAGGAATTTTTCAAACCCCAAAAACCTCAGAAGAAATCTCCAAAACACAGCCATTCTCTGTCAAAAGTACAGGCAGCCATCACTCCAGGTAAAAACTGAGCTCACTTGTTTATCCTGCATCTTGTTTCCTCCAAAGTAATTAACTGAATGAAGAAATTGCTTGCCTGTCCACGATCACAGCAGACTTAAGGCTTGCCAACTGCCATCTCCTGGAATTAATTCAGCCAATATTGTCACATGCTTCAAGCACATCCTCAAATCTTGGCCAGATATAACTAAATGTTAGTTTTGTTTTGTTTTGCTTTGGTTTTCCACTGCAGTTAAACTATTAATTAATTTCCTGTAATAATTCAGTAAAACTTACCTAATACACATTTCCCGATATAGTATTTCAGTATAGCTTCCCCTTGTGAGGGAAAAGGAAAACAAAAGCCAAAATAATATCATTAGTGCCCCCAGGAATCTTCAAAACACTTCAACACTTCAATTTCAATGGCAATGCTCTTCGTCTCCATGGCTTTCACACGAGATAACAATTAACATTTCTGACCAATAAGCAAAATGTGCATTTGTCTCACAATAAACTTTTAAACAACATGTTACACATCTTGCTCATGAAGATGCATTCCCCATACACAGGACAAATTCAACCATCTCTACAGGGAGAACTTACAGCTACAGCTCCTGTACATGAAAAGCAGGACACAAAGATGGGTGTTATTTCTGAATTAATACTAATTTCCATTGAAAAAAGTCTCATACCAAAATTTACAGTAATTCAATTGCAACACTGCTGTTTGATTAGCCAATACTGGTCTATATAATTAAGCTCAAATTATTAGCCTATTAAAAAGCAGCAAAGAATACTAACTAACTTTCAGTAAGTAATGCAAATGCTCCTGAAATACAAAATTAAGTGCTACCATAAGTATTGATGGCATTGGCCATGCCTTTGGGCTCTTGCCCTCTTTTTCTGGTTTTTTTTTTAAAGCCTGATAAAATGCAACTCCTAGAAAGCAGCTACAGAATACAACAAAGAATCAACATGAGATCATTCAACATATTTATCATTCTAATATACTGCAGATCAAATTGACAGTGGAGCCAACTGTGAAGATTGAACAATATTTCTCACTGTGAGACTTCACATTCTGTTGCACTAGAATTTAACTGTACAGGCCGAATACCAAAGGTCTTTGCAGACATTCAGTGAACAGTATTAAATTCTGCAAACTTTTTACTTAATATAATTTTGGAGGAAAACTATAGCAGACCAATATGTGCAAAACCCCACCTTAATCCATGATCTTAAGGGTCTTTTCTACTGTTCAATGATTTTAATTCAATCTCCTTGTGTTTACATCCAACAAAGCAACTTTTACTAACAGAACTGAAGAATTTTCTTCCATGTAGATTTTGCCTCAGTTCACAAAACTGTCACTCTTACTCAAGTTGAAGTTTTCTTTTTTCCTACATTCTTCAGGTGTAGGATAAATGCCTTCCTCTCTGAATACACTCTTCCAATTCTGCTCTGAGAACATTATTATCAATATATTAAGGATTTCCTCTCATACTCATTACTGCATACATTCAAATTACTGCACAGTCACACTTGACTTCTACCACAGATCCACTGAATGAAAAAAGAAAAAAAAAAGGGACCACGAAATTATTATGCATGTTTCAATTGTCAGGCACAGAAACCAACAAACAATCCCCAACCTTCTTTAAAAATTGCCTAAGCTCTCCTTTGCACTGTATTTTACAGTCATTAACAAAAGTACAATTCTTTCGTTTCTTTAAAACTCTTATTTGAGCAATAAATTTTTTATTTATTTATTTATTTTTATTTTCTAAGGTAAGAGAGCATTTTTATCTTCCCAGTTTGCAGCAGTTTGCAGTCAAGGGCAAATCACTGAGACATAAACCTGTTTCTCCAGAACTCCCTGCTAGCACTTTAGTTCCTGATCCCTCTTCACTCTCAATGTGCCTCCTAGCCTGACCAAATGAGTTCATCATGACATAATCCCTACACCATTCCAAGCTTTCACTGTATTATGACATTCTGCATCTTCTGCTTTAATGCTGGTTTTGTGGTTTTATGCTTCTCATTAGTCAATAGTCCTCTCAAGAAGCAGAGATGTATCAACTCGTCTTGAACTGATCCTCTATTCCTTTCAAAAAAAGGACTAAATGAAAAAAGTCAGAATAATAATAAAAGAGACTGCAATACTTCAAATATGAAAAATCACTGTGTATGTTATCAACATGACCTGATGTAAATGATTTCCAAATCTGATTTTATTTAATATATCCCCTCACTAAAGCTGAAGGGAAAACTGCATCCCTGGGAGACATGACCCTCTTAAAATGTCTTATAAAATATTAAAAAGAATGTATGTTTTGACAAACAGGAATAACTTTATTTGCCCTGAGAATCACCGATGAGATAGTGATTCACAGAAAATGTCTTAAGTTATGTAATTCCTTCAGGTTCCTCCCATGTTTAGTGAGATAAAATTTATAAAGAATGGAACACTACTCCTGTTATCAAACATGATTAATTACTGTAAGCCAATATAGTAATATATATGCATATCTAGTAAGATTGATCCATCATAGCCTGAAAAAGCAAGATATTCACACAGCCCATGAAACTCTAGTCAAACTCATAGCCAGGAGCTGAATTAAACAAGTAAAAGCAAGAACACTGAATTAAGTAATGAAATTTGGGATGCAGCTTCTTCATTAAAATCTTCAAGGACAAATGAGGAAAAAAATAGAAAATAAAATCTTACTGACTATCATAATTACAGGTCAGGAACACCTATGTTTTAATTTGTTTATAAATGTATATGTGTGTCTGTGCATGTACATACGTCTATACACACACAAAAAAATATTCGCATACACATTTATATATGGATAAGAACACCTGAAGTCTGAAAGCACTAGGATCCCAAACATTCTCCCTCTGTCTCATACTCACATTTCACCCCATTTTCGCATTTCTGCAGCGCACACAGTTGTCACACTGTACTCGTCTGAACAGGAGAATTGCAATGAAAAATTTAGGTCACGCATTTTCCTTTAGCCTCCACTTTTTCCAAGACTTCCCCAACCACAGACAAGGCTTGGGTTTCTGGAAGCGACATATTACTCACAGTGTGATTAGGAAACTGTAACACTTACCTTGGTATTTTAAAATTGCTTTGCCAGTAAACAAACAAACAAGATTTGCGAAGTTTGTTCATTATAATTACTAACACACACCTCCTAGGACTATTTGCAAGGAGCACACAAACAGCAGCAGCACAAAATAGGAGTTTAATATTTCTTCACATTATTTTAGAAAATTAGTTCTTGATACGTGAAGAAAGCAGGTATCATTTTGAAGAGGAAAGCCTTCATCTCACAAATATGTCAGGACTTCAGTGCAAGGGAGGTTGCTCTAATGAAATACAAACCCAACATAAACTACACCTGCTCTTCTCTAGAGAGCAATGGGTACATTTCCGCTACCAAATACTGAATTTAAATGCCTTTAAATTGTTAAGAATACAAAATCATTGCAATTTTACAGGGTTTTAATTCCAGTGAGGCAAGCTATCACACTTTCAAAGAAAAATTGCTATCACAGCTCCTAAAGTAGCATTAACAGTAGATAGGTATCTATTGCACTTCAAGCCATAGCAAAATGCTAAATTTTAATACAAAAGCAATGGAAAGACCAGTGATTCAGAAGTACTAGAACAGCTAGTCGTTGGCTCAGTGACAGTGCAAGATACTGAATACAATGCAGTGCAGTTGAAGAGTGAAGAAACAAATAAACCAATTCTGAGAGCCTTCGGTGATAATTTTAAGAGACATTGCTGTCACAGCTCCGGGATGGAGGTGCAGACGGTACCTACTTACCATAGCTGTTTCAAAAATGTCATAACCTACTCATTAGGGAAGTATTTTGGAAAGATCAAAAGATCTAAGCTCCCATCTCACTAAAAGTTTAAGGAAGTGGCAACTGGAGCAAGAAGTTTAAATAGATAAACCTGCAGTTCATAAAAATCCAGCATCTTCCGTCCTTAAAACAGCGAACGAAAGTCAAAAGAAAACATACATGCAACCTGAAATATCTTTGCCAGTTTTAAGGTTTGGCTGAATATATTGTGATAAATCAAGAGAATGAAAACGTTTTTTGCTTCAGTCCATAATGGCTCATTTTCTCCCAAAATGTAATTTTCCCTGTTATTAATATTTGTTTTCATTTTTAATTCCCTCAGTTCATTTTTTCTGCTGTCAAAGTACCAACTTAAAAAATGCAATGACTAACCAAGGAGACCCTGTAGCTGCAATGCATCAAACCAGTTTTGTTGACCATTCACGGGTCACTGCAATGTTAGTTTCATATGCCTGTTTTGGAGACAAATGACAAACAGAGCCATTTCCTTTCCAAGCTGCACAGGTATATCACCTAGGCAATTAGGAAAATAACTCTGTCCTCCTGTCAAAAGTCTCAATTTGCAAATTTGAAACTATATTCAAATAATCTCTAATACAGCCAGCAATAAAATTTACCGGCCAAAGGATTAAGATGCCTAAGGTGTTAAAATCAATTTAACATATAGTATTACCAGATAATGAAGAGATAATGAGTTATACAGCAAAGCTGATGTTCAATACCCACACTGAAATCCTACCCTGTTTGATTTCTACCCTAAAAATCAATGTTGATGCCATTTACTATATGCTTCTTACTATATACACTTTTGTTTTTAAACCATGAAAGAATGAAACACCACCATTATTAAATAAAAGGACTTAATTTTTCATTGTAAGGGAAAGAAGGCTGGAAAACCAGAACTTACTTCTTTAGAATAGGACAGATTCTTTCAGTTGGAAGGGACCTATAACAACCATCTAGTCCAACTGCTTGACCACTTCACAGCTGAATCAACAGCTAAAGCATGGTTTTAAGGGCATTACCCAAACTCCTCTTAAACACTGACAGGCTTGGGACATCAACCACTTTTCTAGGAAGCCTGCTTCTTCATTACCCCCTCAGTAATGAAATGGTTCCTAGTGTCCAGTCTAAACTTCTGAGGAAGCTTTGAACCATTCTCACATATCCTCTTACTGGATACCAGGAGATCAGCACCTCATTCTCCACTCCCCCTTCTCAGGAAGCTGTAGAAAGACAAAACTCTATCTCCACTGAGTTATTTATAATTTTTTTAAATAATTTTGCAGACCAAGAGAAGAACGTTCAAGGTGAAATTCAGATGTGCTTGTGCATCAATTACATCCTAAAATTCAAATGAAAATCTGATGGTAGGTATCAAATATAGAACTGCAAATGCAAGAAAATTTATTTCCCAAATGAGATCAGAAACCAGGAAGACAAATAAGGTTCTTCTCCAAACCATATCTGGATTAAACTTAGAATATTGAAAAATTTCTGTCACAAAAAATACCTGTGCAACACTTTTGATGATACTAATAAAAATACCAAAGTTAGCTCTTTCAGCTTTTAACAATTATCCTGTGAAAATGAAGATACACCTGAAACCAATTATCAAACATAACGGCCATTCATTTGGTAAGATTATCGCCTGCCAATAAAGAATACTGCTCACTTTAAAAGTTCAGAGAATAAGGACTATTGAGGACATCTCCTTTGATATTGTCTAAGAACTAAAGAAAATTTATACCCAGACATTTGTATACTTCAAAAATATGTTTACATTTTCCTGTAATAATTTTTATATCTTCATTAAAAAACATAAATTTCTGTTATTGCACGGGCTTTATATCAAATATTAATTACTACATATTTGATTATCCTCAATCTTACAGTACACAGCATATAAAAGCCTAATATATTTTGTGAATGTTCACGATCTGAGAAATTACTTAGGCCAACAGAAATGTGACTAGAAGACATTATTCTTGCCCCCCTTGAGAGTACCCACCAGCAGGGTGCTGTTGGGGATGGTTAAACTCTCGCTCAGTGCTGCAGCAGGCACCAGCACAGTCCCCTGGCAAAATTGTTGGGAAGGCAGCCTGTGCTCCACATTATGGAAACAACATGTACCCAGCACTTCACAGCACTGCTCTGCAGCCCTCTCTGTCACTCTACCAAATTTCATCTCCTCCAATGCAATTTTCTCTGCCATTTCTCTGCCATCTCTGTGTTTCAGTGTTTGATTTCTGCTGCTCTAAAATCCCAGGTACTATCAGATCCCTAATATTGGAATGGCCTTGTGCTTCTATCAAAGCAAGCATTTTAGAGTGGTGGAAGTCATTGCCAAAAAAGAATTATTTCTCTTAGGCTAAGGATTAAACGGTTAAAAAGAAGTTTACTGCTATGTATCTACTATATCTTTAGTACTCTAAAAATTATCCAAGCCAAATGCACAATCTTCAAGGGATACTTAATCTTTTATAAAGACTAGGCAAAGTGGAAAAATGTAATTCTGTATGCTATACACTAATGAAAATGTAAACACTTTAAACTATACTTATTTAAAACTACACTTATTTCAGAAACAAGCCTAGATCATATTGCGTGTCATATTTCATGCATATTAATGAACTTTACCACATTATTCTGCATTGGGCTAAGAGACTGTTCTCTGTTTACAGTGTTTTGCTGGAATATATCAAAGATCCAACATCTAAGGTTCACCTAGAAACACTAAGAAACTACAAAAGGCTGTCTCTAAGAAGAAAGAACTGAATTATCACACTACTCTAATAATTAACCTACTGGTAAAACGACCAAAATCACAGCAACATCTCAGAATTTTCAACTTAAAAGCAGCAGGGGAAGTAACAACACATTGTTGCAATACATAATTGGATAATTTGATTTTTAAGCTTCAAGCCACCACTTCAGCCAAGAAATCTGTAAAGCAAATCACAAATCACAAGAAATTGTGTTTCATGTGATTAGATGGCATTCTATTTTTAACACTACTGATTAACAGATGGAAGTGGAGTTTTTCCTTCAAAACTGCTTTAGTCATCATAAAGTACCAACAAAGATGTTAATCAAACAAATTAGCAGAACAAGACAAAACCAAGAAGAAAAGCCAAAAATGTGTGACTTCATATTAATTCCCTACAGCTATTTCTATAGCATGCTGAAAAAAATTACCATTTATCTATATCAACATATACACCTGCATATCACCATAGGGAAAAAAAATGTACCAGGTCATCACTACAACTTGACAAATATTGCCAAGCTAAATTTATATTACTATGTCCTTGCATATTACCCCAACTTAATATTTTGTTAGCCAGTATAAATTATTTCTGAAGCGTGAAATATTCTCATGTTTCAGCCTTGCATCTGTGAAAAGGCTCTTTGGAAGTAAGAGAACACATAAGACTGGACATAGTTCTCCTATTTCCTCTGCATATGAAATTTTTGAATAGCCTTGCTTAGCCTTTCTTTAAAATAAAATTTTAATTCCTATGCAATTACTGCTTTATACTGGGAAAGTGTGTGCTTGTGAAAGAATGAGAGTGTGTAAAGGAACTGTATAACTATAAGAAATACACTATGTAGAATGACAGCTGATATCTTGATATTCTGACTATTACTATACCTGTATTTTATTTGCCTAACTAATTTACTTACAATTAAAAAAATAAAAAAAAAACAACCAAAATCCTGCAGAAATCCCCACAAGTTTTTACACTGAATCAGTAAGTTTATGTAAACCATGCTGACAGAAGTGAAGTCTAAAGAAAAGTTTAGTAAAGAGAATTAAAAGGAAATATACCACCCCCACTGGGTGCTAAATATAGTGACATAAACCCTCTCTTTCCAGTTATGGCTGAAGGAAACTGTCTTTCCCTAAAATGAGCCATGAATCTGAAGCACAGGACAAGCAGGAACTGTCTCTGGAGAAACGAACACTGCTGAAACAGTGCTTGATAATGAGAATTTGTTTCCTCCATCTTAAAACTACTGGACATCCCTTTTATAAGATACTATTAAAATACTAAAAATTTACTGAGGTAGCCTTTCCTCTTCTCTTATTCTTCTACCCCAATTGCAAGGCAACTTCTTAGGAAGAGAACACTTGTATTCTGCCAATGATCACTGACGGAGAAAAGGATAGGCAAATTTTACACAAACTTCTCTTTAATAATAGTATATTAAAGTGCCTACAGTGAAGAATATTAAGGAAGGATAAGGAACTTACCTGAATTCTGAACTTTTTTGATTATGACTTAACACAAATTCACCAAATCAAGCAAAAATGCTGATTTCTTCACAGGGTATTGATTGATATATTTACTTTGGACTAGGTACCAAACACCTTAAGACCTTGAAGATACCAGTTTTCTTTGCATAGCTTATTTCATATTCTGACTGCATCACATGATGTGCATGATAAAGTGATTCCTCATCTGACAGAAGCACTGAAACCTATACAATATAGATCCCAAGATGTGATCTATTCCTCCCACCACCATCTTAATCAGTTTGAGGATAAATCCTCATCTTCAAAATAAACCTTTTAAGAATTTTACCACTGTAAACAAACATGACAAATACTACATTCTATATTAACTACATAAAAGAGAACATGGTCTGCCAGATTTCTCAATCAAAATTACTTCTCACATCGTTACTATGTTGGGCTGTGTCTAATTAGCTGATTTCCACTTCCAGTTACACCAATGCAAATTTAACCTAAGTCCTTTAATCAAATTATTTTAGCCACTGAAAGACAAATCTGGCTGTATGCACATGGACATACCTAACAGCATCTATTTCTGAAATGATAGGACAGATCATCTCTGTGTCATTTATGTCAGAGCCACGACAAAATCTTTTTCCCAGATGAATAAGTGACAGTGAGAAGGCTGTTTTCAATGGGAAGAGGAAGCCAAGAGCTGGCTTGTTTCCATGGAAACACTAGCAGCATCAGGCAGCACAGCTGTAGAGGAAGAGGCAGAAGTTAGGAAGGAAAAAATCTTGCTGATTTTACCTCACTGATATGTCAGTACCATCAGAGATCATCTACACTTAAGGTAGATCAAGCTAGTTTATGTTGTATACATCATGTATTAAGCTAGGATTTCCAATTAAGACTTTTAAAAGCCAGCACGCCAGAAGTAAATTAATAAAAATTACTTACAATATGATTTAGTCAGCTCATGTATACATGAAGCTACAGAGTGTATGAATATTTGTAACAGTAATGCATTATGACATTTGTCGTTAGAGACACATCTTGATGTGTGTTTAAAAAAGACAGCTCCCATAGTACAAATGCTTCAAGCAGAATGATCCTTTTTCACCAAATTAATTTAATTGACTATTTTCCCACTTATAAATAAATTCAGTGCTTTGATTACCAATAAAAGGAATACCCTCTTTAAAGCATCAACCTTAAGTATTTTCTTTGTACCATTTTCAGACAGCAGGTGTCCGCCTAACTAATATTGAATGGCAAAATCTAAAATATAGGTGCTTTCCTCGGTGAATGAAAGACAGAGTAAAGATTTCCATGTATGTATTAAAGGGCTTCCTATCAGTTAAAAAAGCAAACCTTTGCTATTCACTGTTAATCTACAAACATATATTCTGAGATTAATATCCCTTCACCACTCCATTCACAGTATTTCAGACTACTGCAGCAGTGTTGTTTCCACCAAAAATAAAACCTGTCTTGCATCAGAACAGGCAAAGCTCTAAAAATATAACTCACTTCAGTCATTCACCATAGTACATGACAGGTTTCCTAAATCAAGGCTTTCTTGACAGGTATCAAAACAGCTATCTAGGTACCTGGAGAAAACATAAACAAGCCACCAAATAAAGACGTAAGTTATCTTTGAAAGGAATGTCCTTTCCAACATAATTTCTGTATCTTTAGCCTCTCGAGGGAATCTGTAAAATTGTATTTTTCCCCTCTCCCATCTCACTCATTTCAGCTGATTCTTCACCTCACCACATGTTCAGAGCTGGTGTAGATGCAACTGGACGCTGAGAGGAATCTCGGACAATTTAACATCATGTAAAGCGGGAGATGGAAACTTTGTATTTCCCTCCAAAAATACCACCCACTGCTCATATACAGCTTCCCGTGTTGCTATGAAGCAGCATCAGTATTTTTAAGAATACTTGCAAAATGTAAGTATATTGATGCCTAGACTGCAAGGCTTTTGTGGGTTTATTTGCATTGCAGTGAGTATTTACTTACAGCAAACTTGACAAATACTTGCTAATTAGGATTTATATTTCCTTGTAAACCAAGTAATTATGATCTCTCGTAGAGATAAAAACCATAGCAAAGGGGCTGTGTAAGTTGCCTTCAGCTGCTGCAAACGGCAGTGCCAGCTGGAGCGCCCTGGGCCACGCTGACTCCCGCACTGCGTAACTACCCAACTTGTCTGGTGTTGTCCCCTTATCCACGAACAGATTTACAGCCTTATCACAACATTAAGGATATATAGCCATGCACTTGGTGAATCCCAGGGTCATTTCTGCATTCCTGCACTCAGTACAGGAGTAATCCATAATCCTTAGGAAAAATCAATGACAAATACTAATTACTTCTTTAAACAGCATCATTTTTCAACTATTATTCAAAAGTAAAAAGGCTTTAAAGGTAATTACTTTGAAATACGATATCTGAGATGAGCACTGGCATTCCAGTTCCTGCTGGACATCTGCAGACACTTTTTGAACTCAGCACTTAATATTGCCTCTTGTACTTTCTTACAAACTGCTTAGAAGTATCTTTGCGCTTTACTGAGGCAGGCAAGTACCTGGCACTTACGAGCCACTGGACCACCAAAATCACCAAAATACAGATATTAACTAGCAAAATAGCGCACATTTTAGTCAGATAAGAATTAGGTGTCTGTTTCAGAGATGTTTAAACCAACACACAAAGATTCAGCCGCCCAGCACTCCCCCTCCTATGACAGCACCTTACGCCAGTAGCTTTGCATATCTACATAACAGCATTGTGTCACACAGCCTTTTGTGAGTGATCGTTCCATTAAGCGTGGAGTGAAAGGAGTATGGCTGTACTCTTTAATTTCATTTCACGGTCTATGAAATCCAAAATGATAACAAGAAAACAGAAATAACGTTCAGACCTAACTCCTGGACCTGGGAAACAAAGAAAAGTGTGGCAGATTTCAAAGCAATCATATACACATGGATTACATTTTATGTTTACAAGCCCCATGTTTAGTAGATGTCGCTATCTGACTATCAAACTGCATGCACTAAAATTTTTTTAGAATCTCAAATAAAGTAAACCTTCTAGTCAACAAACTAGTTCCACTATTTATATAACATCACTGGATGGTCTTGCTAGAATAATCTTGTGCGTGCACTATCCCCGAAGAGGTTACCATGGCAACTTATATTTGAATTTCTATAAATTTCTATTTTTAGAGATCAGAGTTAAGAATAAAGAAAATCACAAATATTAAGTACCATTCCATTAACAGAAAATATGCCATTTTTATCAGCATCATAATTCCCAAAAAAGACACTGGTGAACCTAAATCAGTAATGCTAGAAGAAAATAATTATCACAGTTCTTAGGAAAGTTGGGGCTAAGCAGCCCCATCATAAGCTAAGTGGTGTATGAGTCAGTAACTAACACTGTGAGGCAAAGATTGATGTTCACAGAGTTTTGTCTTGGTTTCAGCAAGCCCAGGATTTCACTCAAATGTTTTCAGAGTTAGTCATCATCTCAGCTGACATAAAACAAGAGTGTATTTGCCAGAATACTCAGAAAATAATGGCTCTTGTTTCAGGTGTGGGAAAACATAGTGTCTCAGATCCAAACTAAGGTTACCATCACCTTAAATTACTGTGTTCAAGAGTGCTTACCAAGTGCATGCGAGTCCTTAACTTCAAATTCACTTTAATGCTTTAAAACTTGCCAGAAATTTTCGAAATTTTCTCCCTACCCTAAAGATCAAGTACAGATCTTGAGAAAATGAAAATACAGATTTAGACACTGTTGTTATGGTTCTGACACTGCCTTATTCTGGCTGCCTGGGTGTGAAATCAGAATAAAATGTTTAAAACCACATTTTTAGTTATAAAAATAATATTCTGTTATAAAAATATATTCTGTCTTCTAAGAGATTAACAGTGCCCTGTTGCAATTTCTTACTATAGTGTTAATTACAGTATTCATTTTGCAAACTTGAAATATCTTCACCCAAACCACTAACAGTTCTAGTACAGATAGAAAATTTGGAAAGGAAGTGCCTACAGTTTCGGTCAAAGACTGGGCTGAAAACCCAATTGCAGCTCCAGGACACAAGAGCATGTCTACCTTCCTATTTCTCCTGGTATCTTCCACTTAACAGTTACTCCATGCTTCTCAGTTCTCCAGCAAAGTTGAGCAGGAAGATTCTCTGTCATAGAAGATGCAGTTTTGACACTGTCAGCAATTTTCCACAAGACAGTAGGTGAAAGAATACCTGCAGGGCAATCACCACATACACTAAAGTTTGTCAGGTAACTAACTGACAGCCAAATTTTCTTCAGGATTCAGACAGCTGAGATGCGAGATGTGGGTATGTCACTGATGAGCAAAGATAGACACTTCTGGTAGCTTTTCTTCAGAACCCATTCTTTATTAAAAACATATTTTAAGAATAAACTGGAGCCAGCTGTTGAGGAAAAACATACTGGTAGGTAACCTTCAAAAACATAAACAATGGCACTCAGCAAATGACAGTAATAACTGTGAGGACTTTTACCTGCTGTTTAACTTTCCTCGCTAAGCTCATAGGCTGAGCGGGCAGAGACTGCATCGTGCCATGGGGTACAATTCCCCCCAGAAGTCACTAAACTACACATCTATGAGACTGCCAGAGGAGTAAGTGGAATTGATTAGGAGATTACACCCACCATAACCGCACTTTCTGCAGAATGAGGTTTAGCTCTGAATGCTTCGTGGAAATCCTGATAAATATCCTACAAAATACTTATTGCCATTTTATAATCAAACATTTCCTATTACAAGTCCTTTGTCTTGTATTGCAGGGAGGATTTGATGGAGGTTGCCTTTCTGGTTAAATTAGAGACACCACTGCATATTTCTCTCAAAGGAATTACAACGATTTGTTTGCTCCAAAGCCCTGGGTTAGAAAGCAAACCCGCATCCCCACTGACAACTGCAATGAAAAGACAGAACTAAAATCCAAGTCATCAAAGTATAAAGTAGTGAGCATCAAAATCTAAGATCCCTATCTAAATAAGAGGAAGTCAGTATGATCACTTACTGTCTTGTCCCCAGACCCTCAGTCACTGAGCCAGTCAGTATGACCCTGAGAAATCAATGGACGAAGAGCCAGGGTGACCCCCTGTCACATTCACTTTGTTGAACCGGGACACTCAACCGGTGCAGACAGAGCAAAGCTCAGAAAGGATGGAGGTCGCTCTCCCATGTCGCTGTCACCACCTGACCCCAAACACGAGACTTCAGGCCGGCTGCCCCGGCCCCAAACGCACCTTCATGCAGGCGCTCAGGGAAGATGAGGGAGCCTTGGGGCTGTTCCTGCTTACACCCACACACAAACAGGTCCACCAGTGAGTCACCCCCTCCACACCCCCACACAGGCTAGCGGGGGGTGACCGTGGCTCCCTTGCAGGCTTCTGGGGCACAGCTCCCACCTCACCCCACGTACACCCCCATGGGGAGGATGCTGGCACAGCGGGACCCCCGTGCTGCTGACATCGCCTGCAGATGTGAAGGGGACGAGCACCACCACCCCACGTGGACAGACTTCCCCCCCTCGCAGCGGCCCACCAAAGCATCACTTCTGCACGCACACCCCAAGCGGGGCGAGCTTCCCCGTGATGCCGGCTCCCGCTCAGGGACCCCGGCAGCCCCTCGGCCTCCCCGGCCCCCGGTGGGAGCGCCGGCCGGCGGCGCTTACCCTGGCGGCGCGGGAGGAGTAAGGGTCCTCGAAGAGCGCCCAGACGCGGGGCTGCAGCCGCCGCCAGCGCCCGCCCTTGCCCTCGGCGGCCGCCCCCACGTCCTCGATGCCCAGTCTCTTGGCGGCCAGGTCGTCGTCGTCGCCGTCGGGGGGCGGCTCGCCCGTCAGCAGGTCGGGTGCCTCGAAGATGTCGAGGGCCTCCTCGGCGTCGCGGTGCTGGCGGTAGGTCATCCAGCAGCAGGGCTCCACGTCGGTCTCGTCGATGCCCCAGAAGGCCAGCTCCTCCTCGAAGAGCGGCCCGCAGACGTCGGCGGGGCAGTGCAGCTTGCCGGTGCGGTAGTAGTTGAGTACATAGGCGAAGACCCCCGGGTGCCGGTCGAAGAAAAACTCGCTGGCGCCGCCGCTGCCCCGGGGGCTGCAGCCGCTGCCGGGGTCGGGGCAGCTGCCCGCCGGAGGCGGCGGCGGGGTGGGGGGGGGGGGGGGCGCCTCGCCGCCCGG